>CAUYRH010095608.1:0-23411 GCA_963574655.1 Perodicticus potto | reverse complement strand
CCCATTCCAAACCAGCATCATTTCTCTCCTGAATTATGGTGATAGACTGTAAGCAGTTGCTTTCCTTGGGATTGTTCTCCTGAATAAGTGAGTCTCAGACAGCAGCCTGCTTGACCCCTTAAGAAGAGAAGACACATCCTGCCTCTTTCCTGTTCGAGTTCTTTCAGGACCTTGGATTTCACTCAGTACAAGTATGTCGGCTCTTGTAAGGCTCCCAGTGATCTGTGTCCCTGTGGCTTCTCTAACTCCATCCTGTGATGACCCATTTGTTCCCTGTGTTCCATCACACTGGGACTTGTGATTCTGCCTCACAGGTGGCAGGTGTCTCCACTGCTCAGACCTCATGCGTTTCCATGTATTGCTCAGACCATGTATGTTTCTGTGTCTTCTCCCTGGAAAGCTGTTCTCCCAGATCTATCTATGTCCTGCTTGTTTGCTTTTTCCAGTCTTTGCTCCAGGGCATCCTTCTCAGTGAGGTTCTCTTACCACCCAATTTAGAACTGCAAGTCCCCATCCTGCTGTATTTTTAACTGCATAACACTTCCCTGTAGGATGGGCTCTATGCATTTCTGTTATGTGGCTGTGTATACAGCAAGATTCTGTAATATATTATATGTAAGTTTTATAAAGTCCCAACTTTTATGTGAAACTGAAATATTTAGTGCTTCAAAGAAGGACAGACATATTGTAAGTACTAGAGGAATACTTGCTGAAAGAAAGAATAAAAGAATAAAAAAATGAAGGTGGAACATGGTGACACAGGCCTGTAACCCTAGTTAGTCTGGTGGCTGTGCTGGGAGAACGGTGAGAGCCCAGGAGTTCAAGGCTATCCTTAACAACATAGGGAGACCCCCCCTCTTTACTAAAAACAAGAACAAATAGGCTGCATGTAGTGGCTTGTTTGTGTATAGTTCCAGTAACTCAAGTGATTGAGGTGGGAGAACTGATGTAGCTCAGAAATTTGAGGTTGTAATGACCTATAATTGCAACACTAAACTCTAACCTGGGTCATAGCATGACACTCTATCAAAAAAGAAAAAAATATAACACAATGTACTAATATTTCATTTTTTGAACAGAAGAGGGAAAGAAAAAGGCCTGAGAGCTTACATGGTTAAAACAATGGGTATAAATTTGAAGCTAAAGATTTTCTTGACATAAATCCTACTCTTTATTACAAGTTTATATCATTATTTTATATATCATACAAATTATTATTTACATAAATCAAGATAATGGTTAAATATATAACATACAATAACACATAATTATATCTAATTTAGTGATATATTATATAAACATAAAATATAAACTTATGTAGTAGAAATGATAGAGCAGAATGTCTACTGTGTAACTGGTGCCCGGTAAACAGCCATTGCTCTTTTCTTTCCTTTCTGTGTCTGTACGTGTGTGTGTGTCTACGTTTCCTCTTCTTCTAAGGATGTAGGCATATTGTGTTAGGATCCAATCTAAAAGGCCCATGTCACTTGACCTTCAATGCCCCAACATCCTTGTCCTTCTCCCATGCAAAATACATGCAATGCACACAGTCTCAGCAGCCCCAAAGTCCTACCCCATTCCAGCATCATATCTAAGTCTAAATTCTCCTGTAAATATGTCATAAGTCATACAGAGGCATAAGTGAGGCTTGAGGTATAATTCATTTGGAGGCAATCCATACAACCCAGCAGGGTCAATTCCATTAGATATTAGGGCTTAAGATTGATCTTCTTGTGGGGAGGCAAAATGGCCAACTAGAGCCAGCTTTCCACAGAGGCTTCCATCCAGAAGGAGACTTAATGGACAGAAGCTTAGCAAGTAAGTTGATGGTGTGGAGCTGAGCCTAGAGAGAAAGTTGAAGAATGTACATCAACCCTGCTGAGGCAAGTTGTGACCCCAAGGAAACAAATAATAGGTACAAAATCCATTGCCAACTGGACCAGAATACCCTCCCCCATGAGAATGGCTTGTAGTATACTCTATACAAACAAGCCAGCAGAGTGCAGATCCCCTCCTATTTTATCCCACAGAGAGGCACTGTAAAACCTGGAACTCCTTCCCCAGAGAGGACTTACAAATGTGCCATGGCACTCTCCCACCAGGCTTAAAACTGTATAAAATTCTATATATTCTCTACCTGCAATTCTGAATGCCCAGCACTCCCCACCACTCTCACCCCAAGGTCTCAAAGCCTATCCCACATGGAGTCTGAATTCTTGGACATTTTCTTGAGAGGTATGGACAGGGTGTGGGCTGTTGCTGGTCTGTGTTGATTCTGTGGAATAGGATTAAGGAGAAGACAGTGAACTGAGGCAGAGAGGACCCTATGAGAGAAAGTGAGGTGGTGCCCTGCAGCACAGAATAGCAGTGGCAGTGGCAGGAACAGTGGGCACACACCCCTGGGGATATTTTGAATGAGACACTTCCTGACTCTGGGCAACTAGAGAAAGCCAGGCATCTCCAGATCTGGGACAGAAATGCTGGTTTCATTAGTAAAGGTATGCCTGAGGCACTACCTGCCTGTTCAAGGCAAGGGACTAGAATACGTGTACGCAGAGAAGGCATACTCTCAGGGTGGGGCTGAGCCAGGACTGCTTTAGTGAGCCTAAGATGCACCTGACCCTCAAGGGATCATAGCTGACACAAGGCAGGTGGGAAGAGGAAGAAACCAAAGGCTGAGTGTGAGCTCTAACACCACCTACCTCAACACAGACAGCAGCTGAGATAGACATGCCAACTCTAGGCAGCGGCACAGATGGGGCCTTAGTCACAGTTTCTGTGAACTCAAATAGCATCTGATCCACAAGGAAATATAGCTGGGACAGAAAAAAAGTCTGCAAGATTATTCTGCTCTGTCTGCAACATCTAACAGGGGTGGGACTAGAACTGAGTTACAGCCCCAGCCTCCATTAAGCACGCGAGGTTGTCAAGCCTCAGCTCCCCCTGCCAGATACTGGCAGAGAGCGGCAGCCTGGCTGAGGAGACATAGATCTCCCTGTGACTCAAGTAGGCTCAAACCCCTGGAGCATCTGCTCATTGGAGGGAACTGGGTCACAGCCCTGCAGATACCAGTTACTGGGTGTGAGACAGGTGCAAGATGGGGAAGGAGGCATCAACCTTCTCAGACTAATTCATTTGCTTGGTGGGTCCTTCTGATCTCACGAAGCATCAGAGCAAGTCATACTTGAGCTACCAGCAGAGCCCTACTATCTAGTTGCTGGAGACCTTTTGAACTCTCCCAGCTGAGACTGGGGCTGACAGGGAAAATTGATTTGGATCTCTTGAACTGAGAGAACTTGGTCGCCAATCACCTGAGGACTATACAAAGTAGTACCCTGGGTGTGTGGTTGTGGGAAGGTTTGGTTTTCCTTTTCCAAGTGTTGCCCGTGGGGGGTGGGGTGACTTAATTGCTGGTATTTCTCCACAGCTGAGACTTCAACCTAGAGTAACTGATTAACTAGGGTAGGATAGCGACCAGCTGAAAAAAAGACAGAGCCACTTAGTCCCACCAAACCAAGTAAGTCCCTAGTGTCTCGGGCTGTAGCACTGTACGGGTCCTGGTCAAAGCTCTAGGGGAAAAGGTATAGACACCAGTCCCAGCTCTGGGGCAAAGGGCTAGTTAATCACTACGAAGCCCCCCAACCCAATTTCACCTCATCTGCTCATCTAGTCAAACTGTGTAAAATAATCATGGGTTGGAATCAGTGGAAAAACTCCAGTAACATGAATAACCAGAGTAGATCAATTCCCCCAAGGAACAATATGGCAGACACAACTGAAGATTCCACTCATAAACAAATGGCTGAGATGTCAGAAATCAAACTCAGAATCTGGATTGCAAATAAGATTAATAGAATGGAGGTAAAGTTGGAATTGGAAATTCAAGGAGCATTTCAAACGTCTCAAGAATTCAATGAATTCCAAAACAAAATCAACAAATATTTGACACATTGAGACAAGATTTGCAGCCCTCAAATATCTGAGAAATACAGTAGAATCCCTCAGTAACAGAATGCAGCAAGCAGAGCAAAGGATTTCTGACATTGAAGGCAAAGCTTTTGAGCACTCCCAAACTCTCAAAGAGGAAGAGAAATGGAGAGCAAAAATGGATCATTCTCTCATAGAGCTCTGGGCTACTTCGAACAAAACTAATATTCTCCTTCTAAGAAGCCCTCAAGGTGACAAAGTTGCTTTGCAAGGCACAGAGGCTCTTCTTTATGAGATTATGAAGGAGAACTTTCCAGACATGCCAAGAGATTCTGAAATTCATGTAGCAAAGTTTCAGAACCCCAGCACAACTCAACCCAAGTAAGATTTTTCCTAGGCACATTATAATTAACTTTGCCAAAGTTAAAATGAAGGAGAAAATTCTGCAAGCAGCCAGACGTAAGAAAATCATAACCTACAAAAGGAAGAATATTAGAATGACTCCAGATCTCTCTGCTGAAACCTTTCAAACTAAAAGAGGGTGGTTATCGACTTTTAATCTCCATAACTTTCAACCAAGGATCCCGTATCCAGCTAAACTAAGTTTCATTTATGATGGAGAAATTAAATACTTTAATGATATTCACATGTTGAAGAAATTTGCTATAACCAAACCAGCACTCCAAGATATTCTTAGAACTATCCTATATAATGATGAGCGCAATCCTCCACCACAAAAGTAAAATCACTCAGAAACTTTTGATCAAATTCCAACTTCCAAAGTGGCAAAAAGATTAAAAATGTCCACTGGACTTTCAAAAAACGTGATACCCAACATTCTACCAGGTTTATCAATATTCACAATTAATGTGAATGGCTTAAAGTTTCCTCTAAATAGGCACAGGTTGGCTGACTGGATACAAAAACTCAGGCCAGATATCTGTGGCATACAAGAATATCATCTTACTTAAAATATAAATAGAGACTCAGGGTGAAGGAATGGTCATCTATATTTCAGGCGAATGGAAAGCAGAAAAAAGTAGGTGTTGCAATTTTATTCACAGATACAATAGGCTTTAACCCAACAAAAGTAAGGAAAGATAAGGATGGTCACTTCATATTTGTCAAGGGTAACACTCAACATGATAGATTTCAATTATTAACATTTATGTACTCAATCAAAATGTGCCTCAATTTATAAGAGAGACTATAAGAGACAAGAGCAACTTGATTTCCTAATAGTCAGAGATTTTAACACTCCTTTGGCAGTGTTGGATAGATCATCCAAAAAGAAGCTAAGCAAAGAAATTTTAGAGTAAAAGTTAACCATTCAACACTTGGATTTAACAGACATCTACAGAACATTTCATCCTAACAAAACTGAATACACATTCTTCTCATCAGCCCATGGAATATACCCCAAAATTGATCATATCTTAGGTCACAAGTCTAACCTCAGCAAATTTAAAAGCATTGAAATTATTCTTTGCAACTTCTCAGACCATCAGGGAATAAAATTTGAACTCCATAACAACAAGAACTGCATACTCATACAAAAACATGGAAACTAAATAATATTATGCTGAATAATAGCTTGGTCATAGATGAGATTAAGAAGAAAATTACCAAATTTTTGGAACAAAACAAAAACGAAGACACAAATTATCAGAACCTCTTGGACACTGCAAAAGCAGTCCTAAAAGGGAAATTTAAAGCACTGCAAGCCTTCCTCAAAAGGACGAATAGAGAAGAAGTTAACAACTTAATGGGACACCTCAAGCAAGTTGAAAAGGAAGAAAATTCCAATTCCAAATCCAGCAGAAGAAAACAGATAACCAAAATTAGAGCAAAATTAAATGAAATTGAAAATAAAATGATTATACAATAGATCAAAAGTTGGTTTTATGAAAAGGTCAATAAAATAGATAAACCTTTGACTAACCTAACCAGGAAAAAAAGAGTAAAAATCTCAATTTCATCAATTATAAATAGTAAAGATGAAATAACAACAGACTCCTCAGAAATTCAAAAAATCCTTAGTGAATATTACAAGAAACTCTATTCTCATAAATACAAAAATCTGAAGGAAATAGACCAATACTTGGAAGCATGCCACCTTCCTAGACTTAGCCAGATTGAAGTGGAATTGTTGAACAGTTCTATCTCAACTTCTGAAATAGCATCAACTATACAAAATCTCCCTAAATCGAAAAGCCCAGGACCAGATGGCTTCACTTCAGAATCCTATCAAACCTTTAAAGAGGAACTAGTACCTATATCACCTAACCTATTCCAAAACATAGAAAAAGAAGGAATACTTCCCAACATTCCATGAAACAAACATCACCTTGATCCACAAACCAGCAAAAGACCCAACAAAAAAGAAAATTATAGACCAATATCACTAATGAATAGTGATGCAAAAATATTCAATAAGATCCTAACAAACAGAATCCAACAACACATCAAACAAATTATACATCATGATCAAGTGGGTTTTATTCTAGGGGCTCAAGGCTGGTTCAATATACATAAATCCGTAAATATAATTCAGGACATAAACAAATTAAAAAACAAAGACCATATAATTCTTTCAATTGATGCAGAAAAAGCTTTTTATAATATCCAGCATTCTTTCATGATCAGAACACTTAAGAAAATGGGTATTTCTTATACTAATAGAGGCCATCTACAGCAAACCCACAGCCAATATCATATTGAATAGTATAAAATTGAAAACCTTTCCACTTGGATCAGGAATGATGCAAGGATGCCCATTGTCTCCAGTGCTTTTTAACATTGTAACAGAAGTCTTAGCTATTGCAATTAGGCAAGAAAAGGCAATCAAGGGTATCCATATAGGGTCAGAAGAGATCAAACTTTCACTCTTCACTGATGATATGATTGTATATCTCAAAAACACCAGGGAATCTTCTACAAAACTCTTAGAAGTGATCAAGATATACAGCAGCGCCTCAGGTTACAAAATCAATGCTCATAAATCTCTAGCCTTTAAATATACCAACAATAGTCATGCTGAAAAAATACTCAAGGACTCTATTTTGTTCACAGTAGTGCCAAAGAAGATAAAATATTTGGGAGTTTACCTAACAAAATATGTGAAAGATCTCTATAAGGAGAAGTTGTGAAACTCTAAAAAAAGAAATAGCTGAAGATGTTAACCAATGGAAAAACATACCATGCTCATGGCTAGGAAGAATCAACATTGTTAAAATGTCCATACTATCGAAAGCAATATATATTTTTAATGCAATCCCTATTAATGCTCCACTGTCATATTTTAAAGATCTCGAAAAAATAATACTTTGTTTTATATGGAATCAGAAAAAACCTAGAATATCCAAGATATTACTCTGAAATAAAAACAAAGTAGGAGGAATCACATTACCAGACCTCAGACTATACTATAAATTGATAGTGATCAAAACAGCATGGTACAGGCACAAAAACAGAGAGATAGCTGTATGGAACAGAATAGAGAATCAAGAGATGAACCCAGCTATTTACAGTTATTTGATCTTTGCCAAGCCAATTAAAAACATTCAATGGGGAAAAGAGTCCCTATTTAACAAAAGGTGCTGGGTGAACTAGCTGGCAACCTGTAGAAGACTGAAACTAGACTCACACTTTTCACCATTAACTAAGATAGACTCTCACTGGATTAAAGATTTAAATTTAAGACACGAAACTATAAAAATACTAGAAGAAAATGCACAGAAATCACTTGAAGAAATCTGCCTAGGTGAATATTTTATGAGGAAGACCCCCCTGGAAAATTGAAGCAACACCAAAAATACATTACTGGGACCTGATCAAACTAAAAAGCTTCTGTAAATCCAAGAACACAGTACGTAAAACAAGCAGACAGCCCTCAGGATGGGAGAAGGTATTTGCAGGTTATGTCTCTGACAAAGGTTTAATAACCAGAATCAACAGAGAACTCAAACGTATAGGCAAGAAAAGAACAAGTGATCACATCTTTGGGGGAGTAAGAGAAGTTGAAGAGAAACTTCTCTGAGGAAGACAGGTGCATGGCTTACAGAAATCTGAAAAAATTCATATTTCTCATCATCCTTAATCATCAGAGAAATGAAAATCAAAAATACCTTGAGATATCATCTACCTCCAGTTAGATTAGCCTACATCAGAAAATCCCAAAACCATAGATGTTGGTGTGGATGTGGAGAAAAGGGAACACTTCTGCACTGCTGGTGGGAATGCAAACTAATACATTCCTTTTGGGAAGATGTTTGGAGAACACTTAGGGATCTAAAAATAGACCTGCCATTCGATACTACAATTCCTCTACTAGGTATATATCCAGAAGACCAAAAATCACATTATAAAAAACATATTTGTACCAGAATGGTTATTGCACCCCAATTCATAATTGCAAAGTCATGGAAGAAGCCCAAGTGCCCATCAACCCACAAATGGATTAATAAATTGTGGTATATGTACACCATGGAATATAATGGAGCCTTAAAAAAAGATGGAGATTTTACCTCTTTTATGTTTACATGGATGGAGCTGGAACATATTCTTCTTAGCAAAGTATCTCAAGAATGGTAGAAAAAGTATCCAATGCACTCAGCCCTACTATGAAAGCAACTGGGTTCATATGAAAGCTATAACCCAATTATGGCCCTAGAATATGGGGAAAGGGGAGGATGGGGGGAGGAAGGGTCATTGGTGGGACCACACTTACAGTGCATCTTACAAGGAGGGGTACATGTGAAATTTACTAAATGTAGAATATAAATGTCTTAACACAATAACTAAGAAAATGCCATGAAGGCATTCACACAGGTTGATCTCACGCCTATGCTAAACAGTTAGATGAAAATATTTCAAATTGTATGTAAAATCAGCACATTGAACCCTACAATTGAATTAATGTACACAGCTGTAATTTAATAATAAACAAATGAAAGAAAAGATTGACATTCTTGGTCTCTGTTCTACTGGACGACTGGGGCAGCAGAGGCTCTCACCTGCTCAAGATACTTTTATGCTTTACAATCATTTGATTACTTCCTTCCATTAATCACCATTACACATATATTTGAAGTGAAGGATTTTGGAAAAAGTTGATTCTTGACTTCCACACAAAATATATTTCCATTTATCTTGAGCCGAAGTAAAGAGAGGACATGGACAAATTTTAATCACAGGGTCCTCACAATGTCAGATAACAAAGCCTCTCCTCTCCTTTTTCCAGCTAAGTCAATCCTTCATTCATGCCTTTCTTAAAGATAGTTTCCTGCATTAATTTCCCAATAGGGTAGCTCCTGTATGACCAACCCAATTCTGTCCTCCTTCCCCAGATCAATCACAGCTTGCAAGCCTGGCAGGAGGAAGGAATTAACCTGATCACTGTTTGTTGCCTGAACACCCTCACTTGTCAGATTTTGAGGAGAGAGAATCTAAATGATTTCTCATCACTCAGGGAACCATCTCATGATGGTTGAACTTTATCCAAGTGCCTACAGCCCCCACCAGCACCATAATAAGAGAACCCCCTAATGAAGGGACAGGAGAAATACTCTGGGGGATGAGTAATTTGCATTTAATACTTTCAAACCCTCCTTCATCTCAGCTGCTAGCACCTGTTGGAAGGACAAGAAAGCCCTCCATGCATTCTGGGACATTTTAAAACCAGTGAGATTTATCTTACCTTTTCTCAGAAGTGGGTTTTTGTGAACTACATAATGAGATTTCACCAGGGATAAATTGGACATCTTGTTTTCTCTCATGGCCTGGAAGGAGCTATTCTTGAGGATTAGGCTGAGTTCTTCTGGCTCTACCTTCTTACCCAGGAACTGACAGATCTTTTCCACAGTCCTTTCTGCGTCCTAAAAGAAGGAAAAACAAGAGAGGGGATGTGAGAGAGAAAGGCAACAGAGAAACCAGGATGAGAAGCAGGATGAGGATGAGGAGAGGGAAGAAGAAGAGAGAAACAAGACACAGAAGGGAGAAGTGATGGAGTTGGATGCAATGAGGAGAAAGCAGAGAAAAAGGTAAAGAAGAGAGAGCAGGTGGTATGTGAAAGTTGCCAGTATCCTGATGGATTTCTCAGTCCAGCTGATTTTTCAGAAAACTTATCATTAACGACAAGGCCTAGGGTTTCTAGAGAGACTTGATAGACTCCTAAACAATGATCAGGATTAAAGAAGGAGCGAATAAGGGCAAACTTGACAAAGATTGAAGGAATTGATTTCAACTCCTAGCTGTGCCATCAAACAACACTCTTGTTTATAACTAACATTTGAATGATACCTAGTGTTTTATAAGATCTTCTTAAATATCAATAGTGAGTTCTTGCTACAGGATCCTGGGAGATAATGATAGGAAAGACTTTCCTTTGAATCATAGACTTTGCTCTTAGAACTAAAATGCTTTAAAATTTTTGTTTAATTTCACGAGCCCCAGATGTTGTCTAAAAAGTAGTCACACAACTGTGGAAAGAACTAAAATTGAAGTTCACTGTGTAAGTTGAAAGGAAAATTACAAGAAGTTATGGAACCATGGCCCAAGGGACTTACACATGTGAGGAAAGGCTTCCTGATTAAAATGGATTCATACTGAGGCCGTTGGGGATTGGACAGAGGTGGGCAGAGGAAAGTGATGGGGAGTAATGTTTCTCAGGTGGAAGCAACATCAGTGTTTATGTCACTGTCTTTTTCTCCAGGATACCACTAGTAGGTCAGGTTCTTTCCACAATGGTCTGAGCATCACCTGACAGCTTCTCATGTCTCTCAGCAGCCCCTCCAGTCCTCAGCATCTCAGCACATTCACACAGGTTGATCTCATGCCTTCATTTGTCTTCTTATCAGTGAAGTTGAGACATTAGGCAGTTGGACACATCTCTGGATCTGAACTGGAACTGAATTTAACTGTTATGTCCCTTCCCCAGGGCCCTCTCATCACTGGGTCATCAGTAGCACCATATGTCCTGCCACAAAGTTTATCACAAGCACCAGTGGGTGCATATGCCATGGTTCTCTGCCTGAATGCCTAGAAAACTCCTTTAGATGTTTGAGGATAAAGTGAAGAAGAACATGGATAAAAAACATGAGTGGTGTGAAATGGCAACAAGAGGGAGGGCAATGAAGACCAGAGAGCTAATCCCACTCTTACTGCCTCTCCTCAAGGCTAACTTTTGACTGAGAAGGAAGAATGGAGACACAGGGAAATGGAGGGACTTCACAGGAAGAGAAGGTGGTGGTAAGCGGGTTTGCACCGACTACTAAAACGATGGTTACCCATTTCAGCTCTTCATAACTCAGCATCAGGAAGTTCTCCCTCTCTCTCATGGACACCCAGCCATGAATGTGGTCAAACCATGACCCAAATGGCACTGCATGGGGGGAGGCAGAGACAGACAGGTTGATTCCATCTTTTATGTTCACTCACCCAACAACTATTACAATATAATTGACAACAAAACTCTGTATATATTTACAGTGTACAACACAGTATTTTCATTGATATATACATTGTAAAGTGATACGATGGAATTCAGCATAGTCATCATGTAGGTGTCATTATTTTGATATTGGGAGCATTGAAGATCTATTCACTTGCCATTTTCATGTACATAATTATATATATATATGTATGTATGTATGTATTTCAGTATATACAAAGAGCCTCATCATACACAAGGAGCTCCCACAAGCCCTTTTCTTAGCTTCAACCATTATAGGTAGATTGTCATTTTTTTTTATTATTTGGGAAAAGCAAGGAGTGCCTCGGAATAATTCCCAAGGCAGAATGTCCTGATACATTATTTTGAATACACCTTATTTCATCTGTTTCCCTTTTCCTTCCAACTGTTTTATTTCAGAAACCTCCCACATATCACAACATTTCAAGGTGAGACACACCTACAATAGAAGCAGTTTGGGGAGTGAGGAGAGATGCCCTCAATCTCTCATAGTTTGAATTCAAGGTTATGTATGGCTTCTGACTAGGCTGCTAGAGCTCCAGAGACAGATCACAGCTAAGACAGGGGACTCAGCATGCACTTTTGAGAAAAAATGGTCAAATTACAAGTGCTTCAAAAAGCCTAGGGATTCTGCATAACTAAAAGTACAGAGATCCCAGAGTCATGCAAACTTTTGAGACTGATAGAAACAGAGGATTAAGGGAGTTTTGGGAAAAGGCATTTTCTGAAAAACAATGGTAGAAAATTAAAAGGTCAGGATTATGTTGTTTGGGAAGGTAATGAAAAGCTGACCTTCACAAAGCCAAAATTTGGAGAGTGGAGAAGAAGAATATAGTTATGTGTGATAGTACGAGAGTTGTTAGACTGAGCAAAGAGTGTGGACGGTTTATCAGGGACAAGCTGAGGGGCTGACTAGAGCTCTGCTGCTACACAGGAGAATAGATGGACTTTGCGGATTTGGATTCCAGCGGTGATAGATCCTTGTCGCCCTGGGATGGTGAGAAGTAGAATCAAGGTGGGTGGAAAATGTTATATGCGCGCCCCCTAGCGTCCATATTTTACAGCACACTCACCATCTCCTTCAAGGAACCATTCAAGATATTGTTCCACTGACTTTGGTTTCTTAGTCAAATTCATTGATATCCAGTAGAAATAACCAGATATGATAACATCCTTGGGATTTCTGATGACATAAATCACCTTAGTGGGAAAATAGGAGAATGACAAATCCATACATTTATTCCCATTCTTTCAAATCTTCATAAAAATGGAGAAAAAGCCAATCCTTAGAATGTCTATTGAATATTAATGAATCCTTTTAATAAATAACTTAATGCATTCATTAATAAAATGTAAAGTTTACAGTTTCTATGAAGTAGTTACTGCTCCAGGATTATAGCAATGGAAGAGGAAAGCATTGCCCTTCCCTCTGGGGTATGTGAGTCACAATGCGAAGCAACTGGAGGGTTTTAAATTGTAAGAAGCATCGTATTTGTGTAGATAGTTTAAAGATCATTAACAGGAGAATGGTTTAATACATTATGGTGCATTCATAGATATATAGAAATATATGTCCATGTGCACATCCAAGACCATAGATGACTATCACAGTCATCACATTGAGGGAAGGAAGTCAGGCATCCAGTGTTCATACAGCATGACTCTATTTGTATGAAGGAACAAGCAAAACTAAGCTATGTGTTTAAGGCAGGCAGTGTTGACTTCTGTGTGTGTGCATTGATGAAAATATTCATCAAGCTAATATTTAAGATCACTACCTACCCACAAACACACACATCTACTCACATACCCAAGGAAAAGTAGTTGGCATTTGAGCATGTGAATTTTCCTTTGGATTCTGCACCCACTCTCTCTGTGACATTATTCTAGTTCTTAGTCTCCCCACACAGGGATTTACCAAAAACTGTAAGACCCATGTAAAGTGGCATGTTGTGGCAAATTTATTGTGCTACCACACAATGTAAAATTTCTTTTCATTTGTATTTATTTTCCTTTATTTTATTTTATTTATTCTTTTTTTTTTTTTTTGACTGGGGCTGAATTTGAACCCACCACCTATGATGTATGGGGCTAGCGCCCTACTCCTTGAGTCACAGGCGCCACTCCCACAAGGTAAAATTTCTAAGAGAGGAGACTGTTACACGAAGTTTGTCCAGTTAGTTTCAACTGAAAACATTAAAAAATTCACAAACCGATAAAATCCTAGGAAAGCCTGTTTCTCTTCCCTCCCTCCCTTCCTTCCTCCCTTCCTTCCTTCCTTCTTCCCCTCCTTACTTCTTTTGTTTTCTTTTTTGTTTTAGAATTTATAGTTTTTAGCAAAGCATGTTTCTAAAGTTGATCTGATATATGTGAGATCCTGGACAACAGTTGCTCCTTCTGGTGATCACTGTGCAGCCACTGGGAGAGCCGTGTGGCTGCTCCTCTGCATAGACAGCTACACACAGTAACACACAGAGGTGCAGAAAACTCTCCCCACACCAGAGAGATCTCCCTGGATTTCAGATTGATTTACAAATGTGCTGGTTCTCACATGAACAACTCTACTTCTCAGTGGCAAGAGGCACTTACTGAAGTAAGATTGGCTCACTGTTTATTTTAGAACAACACAAAGGCTCTTATCTAGTATACTGAGATCGGACAAATTTGAGAACTACACCAAGTTCTGACAATTAAGGTTCAGAACTACTCATCCTATAAAAAGTGCTACGTCCCTCATTGCTGAACATCCTACTAGGGTCACCTTTGAAGGTTCCTCTTGGAAAGCTTTGCACTGATGCCAGTGCCGAGTCTGTTTCAAAGCAGGTTTGGAATTCTTTATCTGGAATGGACATCAGAGTGCTATCATCTTACCTGTGATGCCCTAAATGTCATGAAAACGTCTTGTTTTCAGTATTTCCTTCATCTTTCGGTAAAGAAAAAAGTCAAAGGGGGCCAGATCAGGTGAGTAGGGAGAGTGCCCAGTACATTTATTTGTTTACTGATGGAAAACTCCCTCTCAGACAGTGCCATGTGGGCCGACGCATTGCCATTATGCAAGACCCATGTGGTGTGGGTCAAGATTTTCAGTTCCAATTGTCCTGTTTCTCCACTGACATTTACTTGGATTGCTATACTTCTCACAGTCGGCTAATGATTTTGACTCATAGTTTCATGAATTTGTGCAAGGGTTCCCTCGGTTTTGTCTGCTCATTACTGACCCCTTGGGCTCTTCATCCCTGATGATCTCTCTATTCTCTAATAACCCATCATCCACGTGTACACTGCCCTTTTCTTCATGGCATTATCCGCATTCACTCGGACTAACATATCCCTGATTTCACTTCTACACTTGCGAACTTCACAAGAAATTCAATGTTTGTTCATTGCTCCAGTGCAAACACTGAGGAAACCGTGATGGGACACACAAACACACAAGAACAATAAGAATGCCACTCAGGAAAACAGCACCACACATCCACACAAACACAGCTGCGAGACAGTGATATACCAAAGTTGTGAATCCTTCCCAAGTTGTTTGTAAAGTGCTGCCAACAAGAGTGCATGGTGGCAAGTTCAGGAACTTAATTATGAGACCGTTTCATATGGAACAGTTGTAAATTCTAGCTGGGCTTAAAATATGTTTATCTAAGATTATGCCATCATCATGTCACTTTGTGCCTGGTTTGTATCTTGCTGGCATGTTATGTAGAATAGTTCCTACGCTTGCACTCAGCTACAGGCCTTGGAACGGCCACATTGGCATCACCTAATGTAGAATCTCAGGTCCCAGCCAGACCTACTGAATGACAGTGCATTTCAACAAGGTCTCCACAAGATTTACAGATATATTAATAGTTGAAAGTCATTGGTCCTACATGTTTTTATGATTGTGAACTGACCTTGGCCTTGGAACTGAAGAAAGACTTGGGGAAGAGATGGATGGGGAGGTGGGAGGTAAGCAAGCGTGGGCCCTCCTTCTTATTTGCTAAAGCAAACCCATACTCCATCTCTATCCAGGGTGAGCGTTCCCAGATGGGCACAGACTGGACCCATTTGGCATCCCCCTTGGAGTGAATCAGGCAGAGAATCTCAACCAACCAGTGTGTTCCTAGATAAAGAGGAGAAAATGATGGTCACTCCAATCAGATTCTAAAAACAAATGGTAACATACACATAATATAAAATGTAATGTTTTTCAGCAAACAGTTTAGTAGTGTGAACTATTTTTCTGTTGTTGCACAACCAAGCTACATATTTGTAATCTTGCAAAACTGAGACCCTATTCATATGACACAACAATTCCTCATCCCTCCTCCCTCAGCCCTGGCGACACCTTATGTAAGTAGAACCATCAGTGTGTGCATTTTTGTGACTAGATAACTTAATTTAGTGTAATGTCCTCAGGTTTAGCCATGCTCTAGCATGTGTCAGCATTTTCTTCCTTTTGAAGGAGGAATCCTGTTTCCATTGTATCTACTTGCCACAGTTTGTTTATCCCTCATCTGTCAATTGGTATTTAGCTTGGTACCATCTTTTGGCAATTTGCTGAAGTCTTTGAATAAGTCCCCATTGTTTGTTTCTCAGGGTCCCCCCACTTGCAGCGCCTTTGGCCTCAATCTGGCCTCTTTGCAGACTCTCACCCCCCAGCCCCACTCCCATCCAGATGTGATCTACGTCTTTCAGTCCCTTGGATGTGACAGGCCCCTTTCCAATTTCTGACCATCACCCAGGATGCTTCCTCTTTGTGAAAATATCCCTTCTTACTAAGTAATCTCACTTTCACTCTTTCTATTTCACTTTAGATTCTGTTCCTTCTGTTAGGATTTCAGTGGTCATCCTTCTGCTTGCTTGTGGGGGGTTGGGTGCATGGCAACTCAGGCCTGGTTTGAATGCCAGCTGGGAAAATGATGCTGATAATAATTTACTCTAATATACAAAATCTGAAAATGCCTGTAGATGGCTTACACTAACTCAGGCTGAGCAGACCGAGTAAATACAGCACCTTCCTGGCTTCTTCAGAGACTTTTATTAATTTTTAACAAAGGTGCAAATGATAGGGTTGAAAGAATCTTAAGTTTTCCAGAAAGGCTGGTTAAAGAGAAAGGCAAGGCAAGTGGGAGGAGCTGGTAAACAACCCAAAGTGCATGTGAATGGAGGAGGGGGGAGAAGCTAGTTCTATTCTGGTGGGGAAAGTAAACCAGGTTTTCTAATTTAACTACATAGTCAAACAGTTTAATCCTTTCCATCTGCTGACCTGAATGCATAGGCCTAGTGTGGCCTGTCCGGACCCCTCTGGGTTCTTTTCCTCTTCCATGGTTTTAAAGAAACCCAAGGGATTGCCTGCCTGGCTGTGTTTTTCTAGAGTCCCCAGAATTGAGGTTCAGTGCTCCACTGAGAAGTCCACCTATCTACCTCCCACACCTGCTGATACACACACCTGAATCAGCCTCAATGTTCACTCCTCTGGGTTCTCCCCCTCTGAACACTCACTTTACTGTGTAATGCCCTGACTGAATTCTTTTCTTTGAACGTACATGGTAGTTAGCAGTCCCTACCCCAAAGCATTGTACATTGTCTGCCATAAGAACATGTTCTAGGGTGGTGCCTGTGGCTCAGTGGGTAGAGCTCCAGCCCTATATACCAAGTAGTGGGTTCCAACCTGGCCCCAGTCAGCTGAAACAGCAGTGACAACTGCCAAAAAAAAAAAAATAGTTGGATGTTATGGCAGGTGCCTGTAGTCCAAGCTACTCAGGAGGCTGAGGCAAGAGAATCACCTAAGCCCAAGAATTGGAGGTTGCTGTGAGCTCTGATGCCATAGCACTCTACCAAGTGTGGCAAAGCGAGACTCTGTCTCAAAAAAATAAACAGTGTTCTGATCAGGACCTGAGGAATTGGCTCCTGCCTGTCATCCCAGGCAGGGGTGCGAGGATGGCTTTTGAACCATTGATTCAAGTCTGCCCTAGCAATATAGCGAGGTCCCATATCAATAAAAAATAATTGTTTTAAAAAAATTAACTAGGCTAGGGGGCTTCTGCCTGTAGTTGCAGCTACTTTGGAGGATTTGTTTTAGCCCAGGACTTTGGGGCTGCAGTGAGGTATGATTGGGTCAGTGCACTGAAGCTGAGCCACAAAATGAGAAGAAAATCACCCCAGTCCTCTACCGAGGTAACAAGGAACCACAGACACAGCCCTTCTCAGTTCAGGATTCTGTTCCTTACCTGATTTGGGGAAAGTCACTGTTACTACATCTTCATCCTTTATGACAAACTCTTCTCGTACTTTTCTGAGGATTTCAGGATTGTAGAGGACCTGTGGGAAAGGGATCCCTTCATACCATAAGTTGTCGTCTGACATGATGATCAGGTCCTTGTTGTAGCATGAGGGTTTCAGCTGCAGCCACTGCTGGAGGCTGTGGCACCTGCTGGCAGTTAGGTTTTCTAGTAAAGAGAAAACAATCATTAATCTGTGCCCAGTTAGTGCAATGTATGCTGGCCGATTCAGGGAAGTGGGTATGGTGACTGCCAGCTACAAGTTTACTGAAATGGAGCAGTTATGAACTCAGTAAAACATTGTGGAGGTAGTCTGAGTTTTAATTCATAGGAGTGAACAGGAAATTCAGTGACAAAAATGCAAGGGCATACGAATATGTGCATATTTCAGAATATTTTAAAAGCAAAGCTCATTGGTTTATGTCTGTAATGGTATGAATTTGGGAGGCTGAGGTGGGTGGATTGCTTGAGCTCAGGAGTTCAAGACCAGCCTGAGCCAGACTGAGACCCCATCTCTCCTAAAAATACAAGAAAACTAGCCGGGCATTGGGTGGAGTGCCTCTACTCCCACCTACATGACAAGCTGAGGCAAGAGGATCACTTGCACCCAAGAGTTTGAAGTTGCTGTGAGCTCTGATGCCAGAGCACTCTACCCAGGGTGACATTGTAAGACTATCTAAAAACTAATAATGATAAATATATTTTCAATAAACTTCATTTTTTATGAATAAAGATATGCAGAGAAATTGCAGAGTGAGTACAGAGTGATCCCACAGTTTCAGATTTCCTTAATTTTTACCTGATGGGCTTTTTCTCCTCCACAATCCTATCCAGGACATCCGATTACATAAAATGTCAAGTCTCTTTTGGTGCCTCGTGGCTGTGACAGTCTCTCAGACATTCTTTGTTTCTCATGTCCCTGACAATGTGGAGGAACCCTGGTCAGTTATTTTGTAGGATATCCCCTCAGTAGGATTTGTTGGCTGTTTTTGCTCACAATTAGACTGGGTTCATGAATTTTGGAGAGAAAGGTCATAGAAACAAATGCCATTACCATCACTAATAATGGAGGGTACTTACTATCAACATAGTCATCTGAGGTCATGAGATTCAGATCTCCCCATTGTTACGTTCCATTTCCCTTCCTCCCTTTCTCTGTCTAGAATTCAGGTCATTTCTAGACTTGAAGAAAGTCATCAGATTACATTGTATAAACTCCAATCAAGAAACATTCTGAAAATACTAAGTCTGTCCTCTTTAAATTGTCACATGGTTATGAAAACAAGGAAAACTGAGCACATGTCTCAGACTGAAGGAACATGAAGCTTCATACTGTGTGAATCCTGGACCACATGTGCACACCATGCAGCAATTATACCAAAGGAACAGTTGGCCAAATCTCAACATGCAACCTGGATTTAGATAATGTTGAATAATATTGTACAACTGTCAGGTTCCCGGATTTCTGTAATTTTACTGTGGGCACATTGAATGTATCCTCATTCTTGGAACATACACACCAAAGTTTTGAGGGATAAAAGAGAATAAATGGCCAGGTACAGTGGCTCATGCCTGTAATCTTAGCACTCTGGGAGGTTCAGGTAGAAGAATTACTTGAGCTCAGAAATCTAAGAGCAGCCTGAGTACCAGTGAGACCTCATCCATATCACAAAAAAATGAAAAATTAGCCTGACATAGTGGTGTGTACCTATGGTCTCACTCTCAGGAGGCTGACGCAGAAACATCACCTGATCCCAGGAGTCTGAGGTTGCTATGAGCTGTAATGACGCCACTACACTCTAGCCCAGCCAACACAGTGAGATTCTGTCTGGAAAAATCCCAGAAAATCCTTACTTTACAACAACTGATGCATATTTATGTGAAAAGAATGATGAAGGTGAACACTTACCCTACAAAGTATACATTAATTAAAATGGATCAAATACCTGAAATATTCTAAAACTCTTAGAATAAAGATAGGGGCAAATGTCCATGACCTTGGATTGCCAGTGGTTTCTTTGCCAAGGAATCATCAATTCACATGCCAAGGAAGAAGGAAAAATAGATGGAGTATGCTGCAGTGAAAAACATTTATGCCTCAAGAAACACTATCAAGATAGCAGAAAGAAGACCGGCAGAACTGGAGAAAATATTTACAGATCATATATCTGAGCAAATAAAGAGCTTCTACAACTGAACAAGAACAAAAGTCAATTAAATATGGGCCCAAGATAAGCAAACAGCCAAGATGTATAGGAAAGAGGCTCAGGGTTATCAGTCATTAGAGAAATGCAAATCAAAAGTGCTTCCTTATCTGCCAGGGTCAATTGACAACATTGCCCCAATCAATTAGACTGAATTTGTCTTTCAAGAATAAGACACCGAAGAGCAATATAATACACATTCTTTTCACGTACCCATGGCTTATTCAACAAGACAGGCCAAATGCTAGGCCATTAGACAACAAATGTCAAAAATTGGAAATAGCATAAATGATTTATTCTCTTATCATAATGCTATTAAATTATACATTAACATCCATAAGAAAGACAGTAAAAATAGACGTAATATTATATTTGTTTCCATTAGTGTAATTTAACTTCAAAACAAAGAGCTAGAAAATACTAATTTGGCAAGAGATTTGGGACCATGGCTTGTGGAAGTTTAAGTTGGAACAATCCCTTTAGAAAACACTCCAGCAGTATCTACTAACTCCTCATGTCCACACATCTGATGATGCAGCTGTTCCAGTCCTGGATGTAACTATATCCAACAAAAATGTCCACTAAGAGACATAAAAACAAGACAGGAGGTCAGGTGATTAAGGATTGTAACCCTAACAGAAAATTCCCAAATTCCCATCAACAATATAATGAGATAAAATAAACTTTGGTGCATTGACTCAAGGAATAAGGCACATGAGGATGAATCTCATGACCCTTATGATGAATAAAGAAAGCCAGACACAAAAATGTTACAGTGATATTTAACACAAAGAGAAATAGAAAAGGTTCCCAAAGTCCAAGCTTCATTCCTATTTCCTTAATTTTTACCTAATGTGCTTTTTCTCCTTCAAGATCCCACCCAGGACATCACATTACATATAGTCATCAAGTGTCATTAGGCTCCTCTTGGCTGGGAGAGTTTCTCAACTTTCTTTGTTTTTGATGACCCTGACAATTTAGAGGAATACTGGTCAGGTGTTTTGTAGAATGTCCCTTCAATGGGACTTTTAGTGGTTGTTTTGGATAATTAGATTGTGTTCATGAAGACACGAAGATCATAGAAACAAATGCCATTGTCATCATATAATAATCCAGAGTACTTATTATCAACATGGCCTACCACTGATGATGGTAACCTTGGTCACCTGAGGTCAGGTGTCTCAGATTTCTCCACTGTAATTTTCCATTTCCCCACTTCCCTTTCTATGTGAGCAAATGTTAACCTAAAATTTTACTCTTCAATTCGTTCATGAGATCACATCGTATAGGCCCCAATAGAGAAACATTCTACAAAATGATAATCCTATCCTCTTTAAGTTGTGAAATTGTAGTGAAAAGCAAAGAAAAGCTGAGTATATGTTTCAGATTGAAGAAAAATGTAAACTAAGTATTGTGTGGCTCTGGGACCATGGATATACACACAGGCTATAATTACATCATTGGAATAATTGGCCACATTTGAACATACAGCATGGATTTGGATAATATCAAATAACATTCTATCACTATTAGATTCCCTGATTTGCATAATTTTGCTGTGGATACATAGCCCGTACACTTGTTCTTAAAAAATATACACTGAAGTTTTAAGAGATAAAAGAAAATGATCCCCTGAGCACAGTGGCTCCCACCCATAGTCCTAGCACTCTGGGAGGCTGAGGCAGGAGGATCACTTGAGCCTGAGAGTCTGAGGTTTCTGTCAGCTAGGATGATGCCACTACTCTCTAGCCTGGGCTACAGAGTGAAGATTTTTCTCAAAAAAAAAAAAATGTTGGGAAAAAGAAGCCATCCTCTTGAACAAATAAGGCAGTAGCAACTGTATGTTTACATGCAAAAGAAAGAAGCTGGACACTTACACTGCAACATATACCAAATTAATTCAGCCCAGGTGCAGTAGCTTACGCCTGTAATCCTAGCACTCTGGGAGGCAGAGGGGGGTGGATTGCCTGAGCTCACAAGTTTGAGATCAGTCTGAGCCAAAGTAAGACCTTGTCTCTAAAACTATCCGAGCATTGTGGTAGGCATCTATACTCTCAGCTACTTGGGAGACTGAGACAAGACAATTGCATGAGCCCAGCAGTCTGAGGTTGCTGTGAGTTGTGACACGAGGGTGCTCTACTGGGGGCAACAAAGTGAGACTCTGTCTCAAAAAAAAAAATTAATTCAAAAAGGCCAAATACCTCAAATATTGTAAAGCTTTTAGAATAAAACGTATTGGTAAATCTCCATGACCTTGGATTTGTCAATGATTTCCTTGCTATGATATCAAAATCACAAGACACAGAAGAAAAGAATAGATAAATTGGTTTTGGTTGATATTAAAAACTTTTGTGCATCAAAAAACATGACCAAGAGAGTGGAAGAAAACCTACAGAGTAGGAGAAAATATTTATAAATTATATATCTGAACAAATAAAGAACTCCTACAAGTCAACAACAAAAAGCCAATTAAAAACTGGGCCCAAAACATGAATAGACATTTCTTCAAAGAAGATAAAAAAACAGCCAACAAGTGCATGAAAAGATGCTCTAGGAATATTCATCATTGGAGAAATGCAAATCAAAACTATAGGGAAATACTTACTTCCTATCCAAGGTCACTGGAGAACACTGACCCAACCTAATGGACTTACTTTATCTTTTCAGCACACTACACCTGACTGCAATATAATACACATTTTTTTCAAGTACACATGGCTTATTCACCAAGATAGGCCAAATGCTAGGCCATAAGCCAAGGCTCAATAATTGTCAAAAAATGGAAATAGGCTGACATAGTGGCTCATGCCTGTAATCAGCACTCTGGGAGGCTGAGGAGGGTGGTTTGCTTGATCTCAGGAGTTCAAGGCAGCCTGAGCAAGAGGAGCAAGACCCTGTCTCTACTAATAATAGAAAAACTACCCAGGTGGACTTTTAGCAAGATGGCGGTCTGTAGCCAGCTTTCTGTAGATGCTCCCATCCAGAAGGAGAGTTAAAGGACAGAAATTTAGCAAGAAAGCCAACGGTTTGGAACTGAGCCAAAAGAGAAGGTCAAAGAACGCACATAAACCCTGCTGGAGTGACCTGTGACCCCAAGGATACAAATAAAAAGTACAGAGCACATCACCAAGTGGACGGGAGTCTCCTCCCCCATGAAAGCGGCTCACAGTATACTCCATACCTCCATATAAACAAGCGAGCAGAGTTCAGATGTCTTCCCACTCTACCCCACGGGAGAGGCCCTCTAAAAACCGGACCTCCTTCCCCTACTAGGGTGCTGCGGCACTCTCCTGCCAGGCATAAAACTGTATAAAAACTGTATATATTCTCTACCTGCAAGTTGGAACTCCCGGCACTCCTCTCCACTCTCACCCTGAGGTCTGGAGGTCTGTCCCCCATGGAGTCCAGATTCTTGGACACTTTCTCGAGGGGTGTGGACAGGGCACAGGCTGTTGCTGGTCTGTGCTGTTTTCCCAGCTCGGGAACAGTGAGAGGAAAGTGAGCCAAGAGGTGGCCGAATTAGAGAGGTGGTCCCCTGAG
>CAUYRH010095607.1:0-46779 GCA_963574655.1 Perodicticus potto | reverse complement strand
TAGAGGACAATTTAAACCATTCACATTAATTGAAAACAATGATAAATCTTTAGAAAGTCCAGTGGACATTTTTAATCCTTTCATCACTGTGGAAGTTGAAATTTGATAGAAAGTTTCTGGGTGAGTTTACTTTTGTGGTGGAGGATTACGCTGGTCATTATGGAGGATAGGTCTGAGAATATCCTGGAGAGTTGGTTCAGTTATAGCAAATTTCTTCAACATATGGATGTCGTTAAAGTATTTAATTTTTCCATCATAAATGAAACTCAATTTTGCTGGGTACAGGATCCTGGGTTGAAAGTTCTTTTGTTTTGGGAGATTAAAAGTCAATGACCATTCTCTTCTAGCTTGAAAGGTTTGATCAGAGAGATCTGCAGTTATTCTAATATTCTTCCCCTTGTAGGTAATGGATTTCTTATGTGTGGCTGCTTTCAGAATTTTCTTCTTCATATCAACTTTAGTGAACTTAATTATGATGTGCCTGGGGGATGTCTTATTCTGGTTGAATTGTGCTGGGGTTCTGAAACTGTCTGCTATCTGAATTTCAGAATCTCTTGGCATGTCTGGAAAGTTCTCTTTTATAATCTCATAAAGAAGAGTTCTGTGTCTTGTGATGCCACTTCATCGTTTTCAGGTATCCCTATAAGGCGAATATTGGTTTTCTTTGAGTTATTCCAGAACTGTCTGAGAGAATGATCCATTTTTGCCTTCCATTTCTCTTCCTCTTTGTAGGTTTGAGAGCGTTCTAAAGCTTTGTCTTCAATGTCAGAAATCCTTTCTTCTGCTTGCTCCATTCTGTTACTGAGGGATTCTACTGTAATTTTTCAGATCTTTGAGGGCTGCAACTTCTTAATGTGTCAAAATCTTTGGTCATTTTGACCAAACGAATTGAATTCATTCAATTCTTGAGACATCTTTTGGGTCATCTTTTGAATTACTGCCTGAAATTCTAATTACATCTTTTTCTCCATTCCGCTGATCTTATTTGCTATCCAGACACTGAATTCGATTTCTGACATCTCAGCCATTTGCTTATGCAAGGGACCTTGTGCTGTATCTACCTTGTTATTCCTTGGGAGCGTGGATCTACTCTGATTATTCATATTGCCAGAGTTTTTCTGTTGATTCTGCCTCATGATTATTTTTCACTGTTGCCTATGACCATCCTCAGAGTTGGGGAGGTGTCTCTCCCAGATCAGACCTTGGCAGGATCAGTCTTTTGTTGCTGGATCTTTGTAGAAAGTGACCCTGCATAGCTCCTCTGGGACTGCCCCACCCAGGGAGTTCTGGCTGCAGGAGCAGCTCTGGAGTGTGGCACACCCATATCAAATAGCAGGGCATGTGATGGGGCACCCCATGGCCTTTCCAAAGGGAGCCTGTGCCTCCAGCAGTCTGTAGCTGGGAGGAAGCCTACAGAGGGAGGGCGGTGGGGCTGGGGCACAGATAGGAGTCAGGCAGGGTCCTGGTGGGTGGCAGGCCAAGGCTGGGCAGGGCAGAGATCGTGGCCTCATGGGGATCTTGGCAGACTTCCTGGCCACTGCTGGCAGTGGGCCAAGGCCTGCTGGGGTGCCTATCGGCCGCGCAGCATTCCTGGCTGAGTGGATTTCCTGGCTGCTGTGGGCGGAAGGTCTGGGCACTGATCGGAGCCGGGTGGCCCAAAGCCTAGCAGAGATTGGCGCCAGGTGGGAGTCCTGGTGAGTTCTTGGCCACTGCTGGCGGCGGGCCAAGGCCCTGCAGGATGCCAATCAGGTCCCGGCAGGGGTCCCAGCGGAGTGGAGTTCTTGGCCGCTGTGGGCAGAGAGCCTGGGGCACTGACTGGAGCCGGGCGGGGACCAGCAGGTGCCAGGCCCAGGCCAGGTGGGCTCAGATTGGTGCTGGACAGGAGTCCCGGTGGACGTCCTGGCCACTGCTGGCAGCAGGCCAAGGCCCGGAGGAGTGCCAACCAGGGCTGCACGGGAGTCCTAGCTGAGTTCCTGGCCACTGCTGACAACAGACCAAGGCCCAGTGGGGTCCCAGTGGAGGTCCTGGTGGAGTTCCTGGCCACTGCTGGCTGTGGACCAAGGCCCAGCGGGGTGCCAATTGGGCCTGGTGGAGGTCCTGGCCTGGGGGTTTGCAGGGGCTCAGGGTGGCCTGGCGTCTCTTACCTGGTGGGCCGCCTGGTCTGGCAGATAGGGAGGGTGGGTGTTGCTCAAGTCCTCCTCCCTCAGTTTCAGCAGAGGTCAGGCTTCTGGTGCATCAGGTAAGGGGAGAAGAGTGTCCTGGAAGTTCAGAATGGTGGAAAACTTTAGTTCAGTTTTTCTGCCTGAAGCTTGATTTCTTGAAGTCACAGCTTGCCTCAGAGGTGACCTGCAGTTATCACTTCTCTCTCTCTCGGCTGGGCTCCCAGTCTTCAGCTCAATTGGGCAGTTTCTGGGGGTTATCTTTCCTTTTGGACAGGAGTCTCTGTCGAAAGCTGCTTCCAGTTGGCCATCTAGCCCCTCCTCTCCCATGGTACTTGGTTTAAACATTATATCAAGGAACAAGGCACTGAGAAAGGCAGAGAAGACAGCATTGCATTGCCACCCCTCCTTTATTCCCTTGTCCTACCTCACTAGCCTAGTGGAGAGAGAATTTGGGTGCCTAAGGAAGGGAAAGTAAAGTGATGCGGGGTTTTACATTGAAACTTAGGGCCAGTTAGGACTGATAAATCCAGTAAAGTTGGAGAACATAAAATGAATATATGAAAATCAGTAGCATTTCTAAATGCTAACAGTAAAAAATCTGAAAAAGAAACCACAAAAGTAATCCCATTTACAACAGCTACAAGTAAAATAAAATACCTAGGAATAATCTTAACCAAAGACATGAATTATCTCTGTAAGTAAAACTATAAAACATTGATGAAAGAAATTGAAGAAGATACCAAAAAAAGGGAAATATGTTCCATGCTCATATTCAAGAATCAATATTGTTAAAATGTCCATACTGCCCAAAGCAATCTACAGATTCAATGCAATCCACATTAAAATATCAATGACTTCTTCGCTGAAATAGAAAAGGCAATTCTAAAATTTATATGGAGTCAGAATAGCTGAATTTATCCTGAGCAAAAAAGAATAAAACTGGTGGAATCACATTACCTGACTTCCAATTATACTACAGAGCTGTAGTAATCAAAACAGCATGGTTCTGTCATAAAAACAGAAGCAGAGACCAACCAATGAAACAGAATAGCAAACCCAGAAATCAATCCACATATCTGTAGAGAACATATCTTTGACAAAGATGCCAAGAACAGACAATAGGGATAAGAAACTCTCTTCCATAAATGGTGCTGGGAATGCAGAAGAATGAAACTAGACCCTTATCTCTCACACTTTAGAAAAATAAAAACAAAATGTATTGATGACTTGAATCTAAGACCTGAAACAATGAAACTACTAAAGGAAAATTTGGGGAAATGCTTCAGGAAGTTGGTCTGGGCCAAGATTTCTTGAATAATTTCTCCAAAGCATAGGCCATAAAAACAAAATTAGGCAAATGGAATTACATCCAGCTAAGTAACTTCTGTACAGCAAAGGAATAATCAACAACGTCAATTGATAACCCACAGAATGGGAAAAAATAACTTGCAAATTACCCATCTGACAAGGTACTAACAACTAGACTACCTAATAAATTCCAACAACTCAATAGGAAAAAAATCAAATAAAAATGGGCAAAAGATCTGAATAGACATTTTGCAAAAGCAGACATACTTAAAAATGGGCAAAAGATCTGAGTAGACATTTTGCAAAAGCAGACATACAAATGGCTACTGGGTACACAAAAAAAATGCTCAAGAGCCTTAGTTATCAGAGAAATGCAAATTAAAACTACAATGAAATACCATCTCACCCAAGTTAAAATGGCTTTTATAAAAAAGGCAATATTGACTATTGGTGAAAATGTGGAAAAAATAGAATCCTCTTATAATGTTGGTGGAAATATAAATTAGTGCAACCACTATGGAGAACAGTATGAAGTTTCCTTAGAAAAATGAAAATAGAACTACTATATGACCCAGCAATTCCACTGCTGGGTATATATCCAAAAGATGGGCATTCAATATATTGAAAAGATATCTGTACTCTTATGTTTATCGAAGCACTATTCAGAATTGCCAAGATTTTGAATCAACCTAAGTGTCTATCAATGGATGAATGGATAAATAAATCATGGTACAGACAAACACAGTCGAATATTATATAGCCACAAAAGAATGAAATCCTGACATTTACAAAAACATGGATGAAAACTGGAGAGCATTATGTTAAGTGAAATAAGCTAAGCACAGAAAGACAAATCTTGCATATTCTCACTCACATGTGGGATCTAAATGTTAAAAACAATTGAACTCATGGATTTACAGAGTAGAATGATGGTTACCAGATGCTAGGAAGTGTATGTAGCAAAGGGGAGTGGGAGATACAGTGGGAATGGTTAATGGGTGCAAAAATATAGTTAGTTAATAGAATGAACAATATTTGATAGCACAACAAGGTGACTATAATCAACAATAAATTAGAATACACTTCATAGTTCCCAGCAACCCACTTGTTTTATTTTGTTTGTTTTTTTTGAGACAGAGTCTTAAGCTGTCACCCTGGGTAGAGTACCATGGTGTATAGTTCCCAGCAACCCCCAATGCGGGCTCAAGTGATCCTCTTGCCTCAGTTTTTCTATTTTTTTTGGTAGAGATGGGGTCTTGCTTTTGCTCAGGCTGGTCTTGAATTTGTGAGCTCAATCAATCCACCCACCTCAGCCTCCCAGAGTGCTAGGATTACAAGCGTGAGCCACCATGCCCAGCCTTGAATACACTTTAAAACAACTTAAAGAGTGGAGCTGGAATGTTCCTAACACAAAGAAATGATAAATACCTGAAGTGATAGATACCCCAAATACTGTGATTTGATGAATTCATATTGTGCATCATATGTACCCTGGAAAGATATACAACTGGGCAGTGCCTGTGGCTCAAGGAGTAGGGCGCTGGCCCCATATGCCAGAGGTATTGGATTCAAACCCATCCCCAGCCAAAAAAAAAAAAAAAATTCTGATTAAAGAAACCAAGGAACTAAGTATGATAGTCCAACCTTACCCACAGTTTCACTTTTGACATTTTTTTACCTTCAACCAACTGAAACAAACTATAAAACTCCTATAAGATAACAGGAAAATATCTAGATGACCTACTCATTGGCAACAACTTTTTAGATACAATACCAAGGGCACAATCCATGAAAAAAAATCAATAATCTGGACTCCATTAATCTTTCTGCTCTGCCAAAGATACTGTTAAGATAATAAAAACAAGACCCAGACTGGGAAAAAATATTTGTGCAGGACATCTACTGAGAATATACAAAGAACTCTTAAAAATTCAACAATAACAAAGCAAACACCCAATTAAAAAAAAATTGGGCCAAAGACCTTAACAGACACCTCACCAAAGAAGATATACAGATATCAATGAGCATATGAAGATATGCTTCACATTACATGTCATCAGAAAAATGCAATTTAAAACAGCAATGGGATCACCCTAAACGTCTATTAGAATGACCCCAATCCAGAACACTGACAACAATACACTGGTGAAGATGTGGAGCAACAGGAACTCTAATGCATCACTGGTGGGAATGCAAAATGGTACAGCTGCTGCATTTGTCAGATGTTATGACTTGAATGTCATTGTCAAAGCTCACATTGGAACCTTAATTCCCAGTGTGGTAATGATGGGAGAGAGTACCTTTAAGAAGAGATTGAATTATTAAGATAAATTTACATCTTTCTCACAAAACTGGCTTAGTACTTGTGAGATTGGGTTGTAATTAAGTGAGATTGTCTCTTGGTCTCTTTGCACACATCTGCTTCCTTTTTTGTTTCTCTGCCATGTTATGAAGTGACACAATACCCTCACTAGCTGGATGGATGCTGGCATCATGCTTTTGGATTTTCTGGCCACCTCAATCATAAGCCAAATAGACCTCTTTTCTTTATAAATTATTCAGCCTCACATATTCTGTTATAGCATCAGAAAATAGACTAACAACAAGTTTCTTACTAAACTAAACATAGTCTTACTATACAATCCACCAACTGTACTCCTTGGTGAGTTCCCCAACATATGTTCCCTAAAATCCCCCATGCAGACCATAGGTGTTTATAGATGTCCTTCAGGTGGTGAATAGAGAAACTGTGGTTTATCAAGACAATGGAGTAGCATCCATTGCTAAAAAGAAACAAGCCATCGAGCAATGTAAATGTGTGGAGGAAACTTATATGCATATTATTAAGTGAAAAAAGTCAATCTGAAAAGTGTATGTACTGTATGATTCTAACTGTATGCCATTCTGAAAATGGCAAAACTACGGAGACAATAAAAAGATGAGTGATTGCCAAAGGTTAGTGGAGAGGGAAGGATGAATAGGTCAAGCACAAAAGATTTTTAGGATAGTGAACTGATTCTCCATGATACTATGGTGGTAAATTCATATTGTCATACATTTGATCAAACCTACAGAATTTATAGCACAAATGGTGAACTCTAATGTAAACTATGGACTTCAAATGGTATGATGGGTGTCTTAGTCTGTTTTCTGTTGCTATAACAGAATACCACAGACTGGGTAATTTATAAAGAAAAAATTTACTTATCTTTATGTTTTGGAGGCTGCGAAGTCCAAGAGCATAGCACTGGCATCTGGCGAGGGTCTTCATGCTGCCTCATAACATGACAGAGGGCCTCAAATGGGAGAACAAGCATGAGCCAGGCAGTGAAAGTTCACCTTTATTACAAAGCCACTGGCACAAAACCATTCCCATGGTAGGGACATTCATCTATTCGTGAGAGCAGAGCCCTCATTAATCCATTAGCTCATTCGCCAGGGCAGAGGAATACAGTTTTCCATACATGAACTTTTGAGAGACATATTGAAACCATAGCAGCATTTGTAACAAATACACTACTCTAATGGAGATGCTGATAAGGGAGGAGGCTACACATGTGTGGACGAGGAGCTTATGGAAAATCTCTGTACCTTATGCTCAATTTTTGAAACCAAAACTGTTCTAAAAAATAAAGTCTTTAAAAAAATGGTGTTCACCAAGACACTTTCACAATAATTATAAGAAATATAAATTTTCAAGGGAAAAATCAGACCATTTCATGTTTTATTGAAAAGTAGAGAATACATTTAAGATTATTAAATATTCATATTCCTTCACTGGGAGGCAGCTTACCAAAATCTACAGTGATTGTCTGTGGGTCATGAGATTATTCTTGTTTTTAATTTTATTTCTACAAGGCTCTTATTTGCCAAATATTGTGTGATGAATGTCTCGTTAGTTTTTAGAGAAGGTCATGTTAATAGGACACTGATTAGGTGATGTTAACATTTAGTCATTTTTAGGTGGCATTCTCAAGTGAAGAAAAAGAGTACTAAGTTTATCTGAAAACTATATGATGGAAAGAAATGTTTTAGCAATTTCTTTCTGTACTAAAAAGTATGTATGTATTTTATTGAGTTCAAATAGAAAAATAAGGCTATCTTTAAAGCAAAGATCAGCATAAGGGTATAAAATGAGCAAAAGTCTTTGGCAGTTCATTTTATAGGATTATGGAAGCTGGTTGGCACTTTCAGCTTTTCTCTGCTGGAATTATAAAAATAAATCATGTTTTATCCACTGTGCCCCTGGAAGAGACATGTCTCTAGAGAAATGAAAAAAAAAAAGTACAAATATACTGCATAGTAATTTTTGAAATATTTTATCTTCTCATACCAGGCTAAAAACACTTTCTGCTTTGAAAATATCATTTTTGTGTGGAACTCCTTGTTGGAAATATTCAAATGATGTTGGTCATTTATGAAATTAATTGTCACTATTTAATGTACACTAAAAAGAAAGGAAAAAGCACAAGGACTCTTCCTCATTTTAATGGTTATTTACACAAATAATTGGAAAATTGTCTTTACTTTGTTATTGCTGGTTTCTGGAGAGGTTCCTGAGGGAGGGCTCACTCCTATTCCTATTCGCCCCATTCCCGCCTTAAATGTGGAGTTTTTAATATTGTCAATATTTGCACACAGCAGGAAGGAGAATAATTGCAGAAATGCATGGCTAAGGTGATAATATCAGAAATTGGTTCTAACAAAAGTCTGTTACTACCGCAGTGAATACAGAGATTCCAAAGATAACAGTTACATTGGGCATCAGGTTTATGTATACCTGTAGCAACCAATCTGTTTTATCTCGCTTATATTTTTCAAATTAGCCCAATATCCATAGATTAGATGATCATTCTGCTCCCTCAGCTCTTAATGTTATTTTTAAAATATCGTGGAATTACCACTGTCCTATCCCCTTTTAAGCATATCATATTTTATTTCTGCAATATGAGTAAAACCTTGGCTGGAAAATGCTGCTTTTAAGGTTATGGATTTAATTTAAAACCTAAATCAAAGGGAAATATCAGAACTCTTTTCTTAATGCTTCAACACACATAAGTAAGTGCTAGTCTTCCTTCTTTGGGGGGTGGGGACAGGATTTTTTATTTTCAATATCGCTGGTGGTTATATATTTCAGGAAATCTGAGAGCCACTAGAATATCTGCCAGAGGCCTCCAGTGCTTTGTAACCATTTAGTTTTGTGACGGTTACTGTTGTGTAGCAAACTATCCCCCAAATAAGTGGTTTAAAATAACAAAAATCATTTGCCCAAAATTCTGCAATCAGTTTAGGCTCAGCCAGGCAGCTCATATCTGTTCCATGTGGTGTCAGTTGGGAAAACACATGTGTTTGCAGCCAGCTGTTGTCATGGCTGAGTCTGGGACATTCAAGATGAACTTGCTCGTATGTTTGGCACTGACCTCATCTGGGATGGCCGATGGGAATGGCTGCCAGCTGGCCGCTCTTTCTTCAGAGTGGCTCTTATCTTCCTAGGGCAGCAAGACAACAAAAGGAAAAGGACCAAGATTTCTTGACGTGGAGGCCCAGTAATTACACAGTATCATTTTTTGCAATATCCTGTCTGTCCACGAAGCTAATATTGGAAAGTAGTACCCAAGTTTAAAAATCAGGGAATGGCTCATTTGGAGCCATTTGGAAACAGTTATCTTAAGAACTGTTTCTATCATTCCATTACACTGGGTGCAAATAAGAAACTACACATATTTTCCTTCTCCAGTGACCATCCAAAATCAGCTCACTGTTCCTACACAAAGACTTCAAAGTCATTGTCCAATAAAACCAGGGAAGAAATACAGCAAAACCTGCATGAATAAAGTACAGAACGAACTCCCCAAATGAATGTACACCTGGATAATAGTTGGCTAATTAATTTTAAAAGTCAGGTATAAGTGGGTAATCATACAATGAATTAAATGTGAACCTAAACATTTCATTTTAGCCTAAGATAAACAAATGCACATTCATTCATGAATATTTTAATGTCAGGTCAAGAGGTTTTTTTTCTTTTCCTGAGTAGGAATCTACTGGTTAAAAATACCACTTCATCTCTCTTGTAGGACCCAACCAATAATGATAACTAATGATTATCAATTTTGAGAATTTTGAAGCACTATTTCAGTTTAGAAAATCTTAGATTTTCCTGCTTTCTTACAGTTATCTTACCCACACCTGATTCAAAAGCACAGTTAAGCAACTTCCTTATCATGCTGTTATCTTTCCATATCACTTGCATTGCTTTCATAAAAGTAGCAGTTAGTCCTTTTTACATTTATATTTATCAACTTACATATAATTTAATTTATGCAATATCAATAGTAAGTACAACAGGGATAAATCTGGGAATAAAGTCAGCCAGCTCTTAGCAGGTGTGTAAGCTAGTACGGTGGGAGAAGTGCCGTGGCTTACTAGAGAATGTTTATTAGGTGTGGGAAACCACCAATATGTTTTACAGAAGAAATGGGGCATTGGCTATTAATCTGATGACATGATAAAGTAGTATTGTTTAAAATAGCTTCCAATATAGGTCAAATATATCTGTCCTAGGTAAATTAGCACAAACCATAAGTTTTACCTTTATTCAAACTCCCTGTGTGACTCAATTCCATGTATTGGTTGAGTAATGAGCACTCTCCTGTGGGATGTGAAAAGAGGTCCACAATTCACTGCTTGTCTATAGAAAGTCCACAGGAGCAAACGAAGAGAAAAATGAAAGGAAACGGGAAAACAAAAAGCAAACCCCCCCCCCCACAGCTTTCTTGGGGGAGGGGATGGACACTTTTCTTTTCAGATGAATTTTGTACCTGATGCTTGCTTTCTTGGAGTCGCAGCTTGCCTCAGCAGAGGTGACCAGCAGTTATCATTTCTCTCTCAGCGGGGCTCCCAGTCTTCAGCTTAATTGGGCGTTTTCTGGATGTTATCTTTCCTTTTGGACAGGAGCCTCTTTTGGAAGCTGCTTCCAGTTGGGCATCTTGCCCCTCCCCCCGACAGTTTGTTTCTTGAAAGAATAAAAGATTTATGGAATGCCATTAATTTGGGCATATTAATTTGGGAAGGGTGGTTTTGACATTTTAGTTTCACACAGAGCATTGAAAAAAATGAGTATGATTACAACAAAAATTCTATGAGTTTTCTGAAAATCTTGGTTTTTAATAGAATCTAACTCCTGGTAGTTAACTCTTTTACGGTGTTTGCCAACATTGGACTGCCTAGGATTCAAGTCCTACAAGATATAAGAAAAATAAGGAGAAACTGCATGTTCTTCTATATTCTAATACTTGGGGTCACATGTAGAATCACTTGGTGATTTAAAAGTTCATAACCCCAGAATAGTCACAGCTGTCATTTTCATGGTCCTTAAAATATATATATGGATGCACAAAGATTTTTCTTAGCTAATTCTTTCATCTTGTATTTTTTCATGAAAGAATTTTTTAGAATTCAAAAGTTCAATGAGAATTATAAGTAGCTGCTCTAATGTGTGTATTTGGGGTTTCTCATAGGAGGCCACATGTGATTCCCCAAATGGAATCTCTACCCATACATATTTCCTAGAGAAAGGATGCAGGCCCAGCACCTCCTTTCTGAGTTCTCCTCCACAAATAATCACTGACTAAGAACATACATTTCTTGTTCCCACTATCTCTTCCCTGAGCCAGGGCACTGACAACAGTGATATTCATGTTACAATGCTATTCATGTCCCTGCAATGACAGGGACTCCACAAACACGTTGATCTGTCACATAGACACTGCACAGAACTTTGAATATTATTATAACCTTAGACATGGACTTTTAAACTGAGCATGCTTGGAATTCCACTTGATGTTGGCATTTCAGAGAGGCTCCAAGAAAAAATTGCCTGGGTGTCTGTGAGATCATCTGCTTTGGATATTAAAGGATTGACAAACTGAGTGAGCTCTCAATATGCACTCCCTCAAGGTCTTGAAATACAGAGATAGTCACTCATCTCTCACACCCAAAGCACACAGGGTTGTCTCCGATGTCATGGGGTTAGTGATGGAGAAATAATGGATGATATCTTGACTGACAGGAGCAAGTAGAAGGCTGGCAACAGCAGTGAAGATAAGAAAAGGATAGGACAGAATCAGAGCTGGCTACCTCAGTGTGGTGCCAGCAGAGTGCCAACACCCAGGGGGCCCTTCATGAGTCCTGCTCCATCTGCAGGTGCCAGGGCCAACCTCCACTCTTCACCTAGGGGTAAGGTCAAAATGGAAACAACGATAACAACACTGAACACACATATCATAAAACTGTAATAAGGGCTGGTTTTATACAAATAATTTCATGTGTTCACACAGCAGCCCAATGAAATGCTATTGGCCCTATTTTTTAGCCAAAGAGGCTACAACATAGACATAAATCCCAAATCATTCAACTAAAAAGTATCATAGTAAGAAAAGTCATCTAGGACTACTAAATTCAAATCTAATTCTTTTCCCATTTCATCAAATTAATTTCCCTTCTATTGGGTTGCAAAAACAGAAGCTCATTATCCTCACCCAAAGCCATCAAAAGTACATTAAACTGTGGTTACCATATTCCATGTAAAAGAGCAGAGAAGTGTGATAGTACAATTTAGAAAGAACTTTATTCAATAAAACCCCTAACCACTAGTAATTAAAGGGTTAATGCCTCAGCTATCAGGCCAATTCAGTTGCTTACCAGAATTTATTTCTTGAGGAGAACACACAGCCACAGTCGTACTGTAAATTGTCTTGGAAAATAAACAGGGAAGAGTTCTTGTAGGTCATTTCCAAAAGTCATCTATCTGTTCTTAACTCATTGTGTGAGGTCTGGTTATTTAGTGTACCTCTCCTTTAAGAATGTGTCACATTTTTCTAAATTATCTTAGAGATTTATCTATCTTATCTATCTTTATTTATTTATCTATTCATTATGAACCAGAAGGAGTATAAATAGAGCAGAAAGTGACTATCTGAATTGTTCACAATTCCAAATAACAAAAGCAGCAGGCAAGTAGAATTGCCTACTTTTATCAAAAGTCAATTTATGTATTTATTTATTTTTATTGTTTGGGATTCATGGAGGTTACAAAGAATTAGGTTACACTGATTGCATTTGTTAGGTAAATTCCCTTTTATAATTGTGTCCCACCCCCAAGAGGTATGCCATACACCATGAGCCCCACCCCCTTCCCTCCTCACCTCTCCCCACTCCTTCATTCCCCTTTCCCCCACCTTTTATTAGATCACCTACTGCCTTCATATTAGAATTGAGTACATTGGATTCTTGCTTCTCCATTCTTGTGATGCTTTACTATGAAGAATATGTTCCACCCCATCCAGGTTAATACAAAAGATGTAAAGTCTCAATCTCTTTTAATAGCTGAATTCCATGCTATACTTATACTATAGCTTGTTAATCCATTCCTGGTGGGCATTTAGGTTGTTTCCACATTTTGGCAATTATAAATTGAGCTGTGATAAACAATCTAGTGCAAATGTCCTTATGATAAAATGATTGTTTTTCTCCTGGGATTCCTAGATGGCTAGTAATGGGATTGCAGATCAAATAGGGAGTCTAATTTGAATTCTTTGAGGATTCTCCATACTTTCTTCTAAAAAGGTTGTATTAGTTTGCAGTCCCACCAGCATTATAAAAGTGTTGCCTTCTCTCCACATCCACACCAGCATCTGCAGCTTTGGGACTTTGTGATGTGGGCCATTCTCACTGGGGTTAGGTGATATCTCAGGGTGGTTTTGATTTGCATTTCTCTGATGATTTGGGACAATTGAGCATTTTTCATATGTTTGTTAAAGGCAATTTATTGACCTGAAAATTCAAATATTATGACAAGAACTAAGTTCAGGTTAAGATCACAAACAAAATGCTTCCAAAGAATTTGAGAGGATGTGGGCACTCAATGATAGGCAGAGAATAGCATGGGTGAGATGGTTTCTTTAGATAGTCTTTAGTCCTGTGAAAGTCAGGTTTATGAATTTCCAGTCACATTTTCCCTTTTTTTTTCTCAACATGAAATAATAACTCTCTTCCCTTAAGCACAGTTAAATTCGAATAAATGCATATGTAAGAATAGCAATCGGACAAGTAAATCGTGGTATATACACTCAGGAAAAAAAATGTAAACAGAAACACTTGCTACAATAAGCAAATTACTGAAATAATTAAAAATGGCTAACATCTTTGGGTTTTGAGCAGATTAAATAAAAATCTATTATATAAAAATAGATGTGAAAGAAAATGACTGAAACCACATATAAAATTAAAGTTTAATCATGAAGGTTTTATCAATATGTAGTCTTTATTCATTATCTGGATTGTAATTCTGTTTTATTCTCTTCAGACCTCAGCATGTAGATTTTTTATGTTGACATTAAAAATAGTAGAGCTGAAATCAAGCTATATTTTTATTTATATTTTTCTATAACACTTAGGAAACTAAGTTTTATATACTTTCTGAATGTCAACTAATCTAAATTGGCTTTCCATAATGCCATACTTTTCAGGGATATAATATACATCTTGTATAATAAGAAACAAATTATCTGCTTAAATAAAATTTCCATATCCTAATTTCTTGAAAAGTAAATTTCATTTATTTCATTGAACTTCTGTTCTTAAGAACTGGTCCCTAAAATCCAAATGCATAGATTGGTCAATGAAACAAAATAAAGTCTCATCCCAATGGAAGATTTAACTAGAAGCTGCCTATTTACTATAATCTACCAATTATCCCTGAAAGTTTAATTGCATTATCTGTTTTAAAAACACGTAGGTTTTCTGGAGACATTGGCCTTTTTGCATTTTCTTTTAAGAACAATGGTTCTTAATAATATAACTGAAGTAATAAATAATTGTTTATGTATTTTTTTAAATGATACATAGTTAATTTCTTTCAGCCATGGTTTACTCAACTGTAAGGCAAGAACTGGTAAATTTACTTGAAAGAAAAGTGAAGATTACTTGATCTAATGACTGGATAAAGACTTTATAAACTAAAATATAACATAAATATAAAGAACTGGGCCAGGCATGGTGGTTCATGCCTGTAATCCCAGCATGTTGGGAGGCCTAGAGGAGAAGATTGCTTGAGGCCAGCCTGGGCAACATAGTGAGATTCCTGTCTCTGTAAAAAATAAAAAATAAAAAATAAAAAAATGAGCCAGTGCAGTGGTACATGCATGTAGTCCCAGCTACTCAGTGCCTGGGGCTGGGGGAGCATTTGAGCCTAAGAGTCTAAAGCTACAATGAATTATGATCTCGTCACTGCACTCCAGCCTGGGTGAAAGAGTAAGACTAAAACTTAAAATAAATAAGCTCTACTATTATGACTTATTGGGACCTATTTTATTTATTTCCTTATTATTTGTTCCTGCCTTCTAGTCACATGTCACAAATACAACAGATAGGGTGGATGAGAATGATAATGTCTTTGCCTACTAATTATGCTCGTTGTTATTTAAGGAAATGATGCCAAATGCAAATGAAGAGCTATTTAAATGATCAAGTAGTTGTTTTGTTTGTTAATATTTAAGTATTTAAATATTTTAATTAAAAGATTAAAATTCTCAGTGGATTAGAGATTATTTCCATGACTGATTTATTTTTCCCCTTAAGCACATGAAGTCATTTCTGTGTTTGTTTTGGCTTTTAAATGAAAATAAACTTTCTTCCACCTCAGAAGGATTTAAAACATCAAACACAGTACTTTATAATGAATTTTAAAAATTTAATTGGCAGTGAAAATTAAAAAGCAATAGCAAGGATGTTGCCATAAACATTAGAAGTGCTGAATAGGACTGTGAAAGAGAAAATAACAGTGGCTGTTCACAATGGTCTTCAAGAGAAAGCTTAAAAATTACTATTTTGTTCTAATTCAGTGAACCATTTCTTGAATTGTATCAATGGAACTTTTTTTTCAGATAGGATAGGAAAGAATTACTAATAGGACTTTGTATGACATATCTGTAGAAGTCAAAAGCAAAATGAACTTTAATTTATTCTGGCAGACATCTTTTGAATTATTCGCCCTTTTTTTATAGAAAACACACACCCCCCAACTCTTCTGAAGACTTCAAACTCCAATCTAGTTCAAAGACACATTGAAAGGAGAAATACACAAAGCATGTATTGTTTCTGTATGGGTCTGTAGTAAGTTAAAAAGGTATACGATTTAAGAAAACATTGAATTTATAGAAATTCAAAATTAATTTTTTTTTTACCTAATTGCTGAAGACCCATTTAAATGGAGTCAAGATTTGTCTCATAACTAATGCAATGCTGGCACATGGCTAGGTAAAACCCAAAGGAATTTTCACATAATCAGATACTTAGTGAGAGGGGATATTGCTTCCAGACATTTGCCATTACCAGGAATGAAAAATAACTACACATTATCCAGATGGAGGTCTGTGCATGGTAATAGAATCAGTAAGTTGCTACAAATACTAACAATCTCATCCTTTTGACAGGTTGGGGCTATTTGTTAAAGTAAAATCTTTACTTTGACTGTTGCCATGCTGAAGTCTTCTCCCTGTAAGCTTCATGATCCTGTACTGTAGACAGTCTTTGAGAACAGGATTTATGAAAGGCATCCTCCACTCACAGATTATCTATTTCTTTTTCTGCCGTGAGGAAAGGGTCATGCTTTAAGAAATTACCTCTTCTATAATGAAAGAGGAAAAAGTCCCAGGTACGCTTTCTGTGACTGTGTGTCATGAAGGAGGCCGTGAGCCTGGGAATTACCTCACCATGGTTAGTGGACACCCCTTAGACCTGTTGGTGGTCAGAGAACTGAGCTTAGCCTAAATAAATAAGTAAATTAATCAATTGGTCAAAATTTCGATTATAGTCCTAGTTGCAATGTGCTCTGATAATTACTTCCAAGAAGCAGAAAAGCAATCCTTAGACACCAACCGTCCAAGGGCGTTTCTAGGGGAAGGCTTGAGTGGGTCAGCACAAGGGTATTTTGTGCTGCAGCTATAGCTGTGATAGCCACTAGATGCCTCTCAGCAATGGCACCTGGGATTTGCTGTCCCTTAGTTACTGCCTACAGTGTCATTGTGGGGATAAGAAGGCTCTGGCACTGTTGTTGCCAATCAAGATGGCCAGAGGGGAGGGAAGCAGGGGACATTCCCATGCTCTGTGGGTTTTCTTTGTCCTCCTGCCTCCCTTGTGTCTCTCAAAACAGCTTGCAAGCTCTCATTGGCGTTTTAATCTAATGCAGCTTGTCTTCCTTGGATTTTCAATAGAAGCTTCTTGTGTTCTAAAATTAAACTGATCCTCTTTATGGGGCAAAGTAGGGGGCAAATATAGCATTTAATTGTCCAGCAACTTGACAAGTACTTATCCTGCTTTTATTACTTGGACATTATCTTGGCTTTTCTACATTAAAAGCAAGCGCCATAGTCTTCCTTTTAGTACTTTGGGTGACAAAGATGGAAAGAATCTATTAAATGAGGAATATATCTACTCTAACTGCAGTGGAAATAGCTAAGGAACATAGTAAGTGCTAATTTGACTTCTTTACAGTTTTGAGTGAAGGAAATAAACTAATTCCCTTGCTTCCTTAACTGGCATAAACCTGGTTTACTGATGTATGTACAACCTGTCTTCCTTGGCTTCTGGTTTTGAACATGGGGGATGGATCTGTTTGTTTGCTTTTTTTCACATAATTATATATGGCTTATATATTTTTAAAAGTATTTTATCAGGATTTCAATGCTAAAAAATATATAATGCCAGGCAGAGTCTAGGGGCAGAAGAAGGGGGAAGTGAAATAAAACAGAAATGAAAATCAAGAGTAAGAACCATTTTGGTAGAAATATTGTACATTTTCCTTTCTCCTTAATGTAGATTCCTCACCCAGAGAATTTTGGCCATCCTGTGTGAAAAAAGAGCACTGTCCTAGCAGGTGGTCAGCAGCCCCACTGTGCCAGAAACTCAGCGCCTGAGGGAAGGAAGATTTTCTAACGCAAAAACTTGAAATTTACTTAATGCTGGTAGCTTTGCCTAGTAGCTCCACATCATGCATAATTTGGGTAGTTATTTATTTTAATAAATGATTACTGACAGTTACTTTATGTCAGTAGTTTTCTTATTGAGGTAAACCTCACCAGTGATTGATTTTGACAGTGGAATATGGAGGGCCCCCCAAATGAGCAAACTGAACCTGACTTACAGCTTTTTGTACAATCCAATGGCTTAACATTTTCGTGTTTTTCTCCATTATGCAAGCATCCTCAACAATTGGGCGCAACAGAGAAAGTGATTTTGCTAGAATGTTCTTCAGCTAGATCCACAATATAGCTGGCTTACTTTTAAATCTTGGAAATACCTTGAAGGAAGTGAATGTCAAGGGGCATTGTCATTTCTACAGTTTTAGGTATGATACCACAGTCTCTTCCTCAGGCAGAATATTTGGAGTTTTCAAACTATGGGAGAATAATGTCCACCCAAATTAATTTTTTCCCTTGTCAGTTAGCAATAATATTTCTCAAAGTTTTTTTCCTGAAAATACTACTTCTAAGGGTTGTCCATTACTGTTCTTAAGTGAGAGAAGTGAGAGTGGGAAATTCACTGATAAAATAAATCTAGAAAATGCTGGGTTATGCAAAGATAAATAGATTTCTTTGTTGCAGGAGACTTTAATATGCTAATGTGCTCTGAGAAACGTTAAGGAGGAAATATGGATGCAGCATTGCCCAAGGATTGATCTTTGAGGGAAAGCATTTCTCACAGCCAGTGTTCCAAGGGATTTGGAGAAAACATTAAGGATTATAACTCAGGTACAATGCCAAGTTTATGTTACAAGTAGGAAAGCAAGTGAGTTGGGATCAGCAGTGGTAACCTTTGCTCTTAGAAATAATGTTTGCTTTTTTTTTTTTTTTGCAGTTTTTTTGACCGGGGCCGTGTTTGAACCCACCACCCCCATATATGGGTCCAGAGCCCTACTCATTTAAGCCGCAGGCACCGCCTGTAATGTTTGGTTTTTGCTTACTGCATGTTATGAATTAGTAATATAATTAGGACATTGAAGACTGGACTAGAATTGGAGTCTTGAATTTTGTTTATTTATTAATATAAACCTTAGGCAAGTGGTTGATGTTTTATTGGTGATGATAGCAGCAGTGATTTCCAAACCAATCAGAATGAAACCAAGAAACCCAGAAGGAAACCAAAAAATCCAGAAATATTAGCAAAATAGTTGGAAGTTTTAAAAAGTAATGATATATTTATAAATGTCTTTTGAGAAGCTGAGAATTCATACAACTCATGAAATGGATTCTGCATTTATAAACTTCTGGAAGGACAAGAAATATACATGTTCACTTTTGTATATTCTCCATTACTTGCCCCAGGGCCCCTTGTGTTTACTAAATAATTTATGATTACTTTTAACTGAATTGAAATAATTCACCAGAAATTCAGTCATCACATACTATGTCGTTGTCATGTCCTGCTTATCTACAAAGATGAAAAACTAGAATTAACAATAACATTTTCTCTAAAAATATTTTGAGCTTAAGTATTTGGAAATAAAAATAAAACTATTTTAAAGAATTTTCTTCTTGGCTCAGTGCCTGTGGCTCAGCGGGCTAAGGCACCAGCCACGTACACCTGAGCTGGCGGGTTCGAATCCAGCCCGGCCTGCAAACAACAATGACAGCTGCAACCAAAATAAATGGCCAGGCATTGTGGCGGGCGCCTGTAGTCCCAGCTACTTGGGAGGCAGAGGCAAGAGACTCGCTTGAGCCCTGGAATTGGAGGAGAGTGAGGCAAGAGACTCGCTTGAGCCCTGGAATTGGAGGTTGCTGTGAGCTGTGATGCCACAGCACTCTATCCAGGGTGACAGCTTGACGTTCTATCTCAAAAAAAAAAAAAAAGAATTTTCTTCTCTGGGAGGCTGAAGCAGGTGGATTGCTTGACCTCAGAAGTTTGAGACCAGCCTGACCAAAAGTGAAACTCTGAGACCCAAGACCCCGGCTCTACTAAAAATAGAAAAACTAGTCAGGTGTTTCGGTGGGCACCTGTAGTTCCAGCTACTTGGAAGGCTGTGGCAAGAGGATCGCTTGAGCCCAAGAATTTGAGGTTGCTGTGAGCTATGATGCCACAGCTCTGTATCTAGGGCAACAAAAAGAAAAGAGTTTTAGAATTTCATAAACTAATTTTAACAAGGCAATAAAAGGGTTTTTTACTTTGAGATTTAAATTGTTTTCCCCCCATAAGAATAAATAATTATTCTAAAAATTCTGATTATTCTAAGCCAGTGGTTCTCAACCTGTGGGTCACGACCCCTTTGGGGGTCGAATGACCCTTTCACAGGAGTCACCTAAATACATCCTGCATATCAGATATTTACATTACAATTCATAACAGTAGCAATATTACAGTTATGAAGTAGCAACGAAAATAATTTTATGGTTGGGGAGTCACCACAACATGAGGAACTGTGTTAAAGGGTCGCGGCATTAGGAAGGTTGAGGACCACTGTTCTAAGCGGATATGATCTTATGTCCACCCATTCCTAAAGCCATAGATGTCTCGCTGAACAAACACAGAGGCTGATTGAAGGCGTAGCCTTCTTCAATTCTTTCACGCATGCTTTGTTAAGGGCTCTCTCCAGATTCCCTTGTGAAAGTCACTGGGTCGCCTGTGTTCTTCCATAACAGAATTGACCTAACTGCCTTGGTAGCAGCAGTGTGACGTATCATCTCCACCTGCTGGATTACCCTCCTCCCCACCTTGGGGTCATATTCACATAAAACCTTGTGCTTTTTACAAGTGTGTGTGTGTGTGTGTGTGTGTGTGTGCACGGTCACATACGTGTCATGTTTTTCTTTAATTCCGTTAAGTGGGACCATTGTTGTTGGCTAATTATGGAATAATTTTAATATAGCGTATACTACGCAAAGTGAGTTTTAAGGTCAAAAATGTCCTCAGCTCTCACGACAGAACACAAAATGAAGAGGATGTCAGGCACAAAAATAAATGCCATTATTATACTATTCTAGAAGGCTTTAAAAAGTGCAAATCAACAAAAGGTTTTAAGAAACTGAAACTGAAAACCTGAAACTTTTAAATAGAAACTGAGAAGGAAGAGTACTGAGCATGAATGAAAAACTATATACTGACACAGACATGCTATTTAAGAACCAAAAAGCTCCCTGAAAAAATAAAGGAAATCAACACATGAACAAACCGTGAGTGCACTTGTACTAGTACTTATTTAGATCACATGGCGACATGGTATTTATTATTTTATTCTACTCCTTTAAGGTTTTGTAGCTATTTATTTCTTCCTGCGTTTTCCAAAGGAGTCATTTTTTAAAAGCTATTGTTATTTTTCAATATGTTCTATTTAAAGCCCAAATAACAAAAAGACTGGAAAAATTCCTTCTCGTGCCTTTTTTGGTTCCTGAATCACATGATATAGTAAAAAATTAATTTCAAGTACTGCATAGATGTGTATTTTTTTTTCTTGCTAATTCTTTTCAAGAAAGCCAGCTTTAAAATGGGCCAGCTATGGAATGGTGTTCCATTCTTAGGAGAGATGCCCCATAGTTATGTTGCAACATTGCTGTGAACGTGGCTCCACAGGAGAAGGATGGCAGAGTCTTCAATTTAATTTTGCCAAGACCTAAACAAGAGATTGATACTATAATCATCACTTTTCAGTTTGCGTACACTGCTAGTAACTATTTTCCTGGATTAATACACATGAGTCCAACTTAAAAAAACATTATATATTGGAGGTTAAAAATGGCTCCTTTTGACAATAAAAGGATTCAAACAAAACCAATAATAGGAATTATTTTCTCTAATTCCGCTGTAGTAAAGTCAACTCCCACCTAATGGACATGACTGACATTTGTATAATACTTCACTGATTTCAAAGTATGGATTTGGTCTTTACTACGTGAGACCTGATGAGTGTGGGAGGAAGATCAAGTTGAAGAGAAACTGAGGCCTTGGGACATGAAATGACTTGTCTCAACCCACACAACTCATTGGCAATGGGACTTCGATCGTCACCCTGCTTTATAGTCTGGCTGGGTTTTGTTTGTTTGTTTGTTTTTGCTTTTCGCTTTTCTAAGCAAAATGAGTGCATTATGGATTGAAATAACTCAATCTAATAGATTAATTTTTAATAGTTAACATCAGTGGAATGAGTCTCATTTTCCAGAGATATTTCACGTCCTTCATCTTATTTAATTTTTAGGGTAACTTCTGTCATAGCTATTATTATCACCTTTGTCCCCATTTGACAGTTTTGGAAACCATGGTTCAGAGGTCTTCTGTGACTTTGGCCTTGGCTGTGGCAGACCCAGGATGGAATCCCTGTCCTTGAACTCCTTGTCCTGTTCACTTTCCATTCTTGGCAGCCTGAATAGCTCTCCGGTCCAAGAACTGTTTGTGTTCCAATTTAATGATTGATGCCTCTCTGTTTGGGATAAAGCACCTTTGAACTGTGTCTTCTGAAGGAGATATTAAATTTCATTTGCATTTCCCAGACCCAGCATCTCTGAGTGGCAGAGAGAGGTGACCCAGAAAACAGCAGGGCTAATCCACATTTAGATAATGCTGAGCTTTCTTTCCACTTTTCTTAAGACATATTTACTTTCAAGAAGCAGTGGATCAAAGTCAGGAAGCAGAGGATCATATTTTAAATCGATTTTTCGACTTGATTTGTTTTGAACCTGTTTTGTCTCTCTGCCTTACAACAGAAATATTGTCTATTTTTTAATGATGCCCTTTGAAAGTATTGCCTTTTATTTGTAAAAAATCAAACTTTGATGTTTATTCCAAGAACTGAATTTAACTCCTTCAATGTGAGCAGTATGTTTGTTTATTTTATTTTTTAAATAACATAGAACAATTTGGGGTACACAGTGATGTTTCAATGCATACACTATATTAATGATCAAATCAGGATTATTAGCATATACATCACCTGGAACATTTATTGTTTCTTTGTGTTGGGAACATTCAATATCCTCACTCTAGAGGCAGTATTAAAATTCCCTAATGCCTTTATTTTAACTGTATAAGAAATAATTAAAGAGAAACAGAAGCCCAAGATTGCTTTAGGCCCCATCTATAAAATATATCATGTTAACTATTTGAATAGGATTGACAGGTGTATTCAGAAAGAAAAATTAATTAGTAAAATAAGCTAGCCTCTGAACTGGCCAGGCAAATGTTATAGGTCACAAACTCTACAGATTGATTTTCTTGAAACCATATTATGTTGATAAAGCCTGAAATCCCTAGGCTATATGTGTTGAAAAAATGGATAAAATAAAAACTGGCTAAAGCTATACAAGGGCCTAACACCTCTGTAACTATGCTGTCCATCAGCCTCACGTCCTCTAGTGTCAGAAGTCAGAGACGAGAATGCTGGGCGTCCCTGATGACAATCATGTGTTATGAGGGCAACACACTAATCACTCCCAGAACTTCTGTCAAGGGTGTTCAGGGATCCCAGTCAAATGAGATAAGCAATTAAAAGTAAAAATTGCTCTAGCATAAAGCCATGTGATTTTCCTCTGGAAACCCGCATTTCCTTGCCAGTTAAATGGCATAAATAAAGACTTATAATCCTCTATAGCTTTCCCCCTAGCCCAACAGTTATTAAATTTTAGTTCCATAAGCATTACTTGTGCATGCCCCGAGGCCCTTCAATGCTATAATGGGTCTGGCTGGGCTGGGCCCAGGGAGTAGCAAGGGTATTGAGCACCACAGGTGGTGCGGAGACAAGTGGAGTTTAGGCTACATCTTGAGAGATGCTGCTATGCGGGACTCTCCAGAGCACCTGATGCTTGATATCAGGCTAAATGGATCACGGTGCTAAGAGCTAACAAAAAAGGAAAGAAGATTTCTCTGGGAAAATCTGAGCCGAGGGCACAGTGGCTGGCTGGCTTTCCGTAATAACTCTGGTTGCCTTGGTGATGAGAGGAGGCTGGAGTTACAATAGCACTGGGAAATGTTGCAATGGCAGGAGAAGTTTTTTCTTCCCATAAAAATTCCATTCTGATTGTCCACGTTGAGTTAGATGGGAAACAATCATGCCCCTTGATCCCATGAATCCCAAATGCCCATTGCGACATGAACAAAATATCCCAACGTTTGGCCAGCACCCCCTACGTCTCACTGTCTATATTTCCCCCAAAGGTCTCCACAAGGTCACGTTGCTGAAAGGGGGGCGTTGACGCCAGCAGTAGCTTCATCACAGATTCGGGAGAAAGAGCATTTACTAGAAATTAGATCCTGATCACAGGATACAAGTTTTCTGAGTAAATATTCATGGTTTCAGAGGAAATTTCACCACTGGTTATCAGCAGTGACTCTTCTTTCTATGTGTTGAATTTTTTTCAGCATTTGCATCATCCCGGTTCTCTGGTTCTTTCTGAACAAGAAAGTGTGCAAAAGCAAAAAAGGCCACCACCACCCCCATTTTCTTTTGGTTAGGAAGGACTTAGTTTATCAATGTAGCTAAACTTTTAGCTTTCTATTTAGGGCTTTTGACACATTTATTTAAAGTGACAGCAGATACTTGTTTTGTAAAAATATTGACACTTGGAGAGAATTTAGGAAAAACCAGTAGCAGAGATAAAAGGATTTGGTAATCCACTTAGCACCAGCGATCCTGGCATGCCGGCAAGCCCCCCTTACTATGTCTTGGTTGAATTTCTTTGGTGGGGGCTCAGTAGGGGTAGGGGTGCTGGATCTCAAAACAACAGCTCTCAATCAGAAAAAGTTTATTGTTTTCTTTGCCTGACAGATTAAGCTGTATATAAAATTAGATATTGATGTGTTTCTAAAATACCAAATTTTGAGCTTAAAATTCTAAATGGTCTAATGAAGACTATCTTTTTAAAGCATCCATTTTCCCTATGACCCTACCGTGCAGTCTGATGTCTTCTTCCATAGAGAAAAAGGAAAACTGGACATGCCTGTGTGGCTTCCTTTACGTCCCAGTTTATGGAGCCCATCTCTGGGCAGGACAATGAAAAATACAGTGTCTAGTTTACTGGCTCTGGATGGCTTTTGAATTTTCATAGAAGCCACGTCAACCTATTGGGGGGCAAGATTCATATCATGTGGTGGTGAAGAAAATTTGTTCAGTCCAAAAATCACACTCACTCTAATTACCAGGAAGTTCTCCGCCCTCCACCTGCAGTGGGCTGCAGTGTCAGATTCTGGTCTCAGGGTGCCCAGCCCGTGCGGTGTGAGTGGTCAAGTTTTGGTTGCCTTTCACATCTCTCGCCCCCTGCTGGAAACTGAGGAATAGAAAGGTGGACCTTCTCACCCTGACTGGCCACAGAGCAGCAGGTCCAGACGCAGCTCACATAAACTCCTTGCACAGAGGCTGGCACCGAGTAGGTCCCAGGAGATGCTAGTCCCGAGGGCCTCTCCTTTCACTCTTTAGAACAGCTCTGGATGTCTTTGTGGACAGCTCAGTGGTCACTGCTCTGCACCCAGCAGGACACCTGCCCCATCATGCCTTGCACCTGCACGTGCTGAGCCAATTCCATGCCCCAAGTGCAGTGGCAGGCCCGGGGAAGCTAGTCCTAGCCAGCAATCTCTTCAAAGCTCACGCGCATATATATGCTAAGTCTCTTCAGGATTGAGGGAAAATACAAAAACAAGGCGCCCAGTGACACAGGGTTTCTCCCATTCAGGGCTGGACAAGGACCGCTGTTTTCCAGGCTCCAGCAAACAGACTTTTTCTCTCCAAACTGCACTCTCTGAATACAAGCGAGACAGGAGAAAAGCAGTTTTTCCAGCGTTTCATGTAAGTGGGAGGGCCCTTCTGGAGTAGACTTCCTGCCGTTTTCTGCCCTGAGCTGGAAAGGACTGCATTCATTTGTCAATTCACTCCTTCATTTGCCAGTCAACAGTGAAGTCTGCTAAGTCCCGGCCAAATGTAATTCTCAAGATCTCCCTATTTACAAAATAGTATAACGCCCTAGACAAAAAGACTGCTGGGGGGGGGGTTCCCACTTGGTTCTCTCCCGCTCCCCCCAGGTTTTCTGGTGCCTTTCCATTACTTTCCATTACTTTCCTATCTTCTCACTGATCTCTGTGGTCAATCTTCCAATCTCTGAGACCAAGGACCTACTGCAGAAAGAAATTCTGACAACACCAGGTGGGGACCTGGAAGAGAAGGCTGCTGAGAATATCTTTATGTAGCCAGAGTTCATTTACCCCATAGCTAAGGGAGGCCTTGATGATGCAGTTCAATGCACATCCACGCTGTCAGGCCCAGGCTGGCAGCTGTCTACACCCGGCTCTGCCCTCACCCCCTGCCCAGTGGGTTTGATGCTTCACCTCTGGGAGCCTCAGTGGCCAAAGCAAAATGTGCTTATTAACCTCTGCCTTCCCAAGTTTCTGTAAGGGAGCAGTAAATGAATAGGGGTGGTGTGCCCTGCACAATGAATCTTAGCTCCACTTGCTTCTTCCCGAGCTCAGCTAACATTTGCACCAGAATCTCCATTAGCCAATGTTCCACGAAAAGGAGGAGGCTGTTACAGTGAAGGCAGAAACTGGCAAAGATGATTAATTGCTGCCTCTGAAGAGAAATGAGAGGGATCATCTAGTTCTTACTGCCCCTGTGCTAATAATAAAAATAAATGACAAATGTTGATTGCATCGGAACTATGTTTCTGTGCCAAATATTTTACATATATCCTCTTTTAATACAACATTTTTGGGGGTGCTCAAATTATTTCCCTTTGTCTACTTTCTTCAGGCTCAAATTGCTGTGCCTTTTTAATTTTCTTGAGATGAAATTTAAAATCACCAATTGTCACTCTTTTGCCTTTTCCAACACTTAGGGCTAACACGTCCCTCCCAACGCTTCTTCAGCTGCGCCTTAACATTTTTCATAGGTTATTGATTCATTTTCTCCTACTTTAAATTATTTTCTAATCTCTACTGTGATTCTGATTTAAACTAATGGTAGAGGTTAGATGTGTTTGCTTAATTTCCAGTCAACTGGAGATTTCCTAGTTATTTCTGTGAATAACGAGCTTAATTCCACTGGGGCCAGAAAGCGTATCTGAATGATTTCAATCTTTGAGATGTGTTGCTGCTTGCATTCTGGCCCAGAATATGGACGGTTTTAGTAAGTGTTTTATTGGCACTTGAAAAGAATATTTTCGGTCATCGTTGATCAGAGTTTTCTGCATCAGGTGATCTTGTTAATTGTGCTATTCCAACTCTCTGTCTCTTCCCAGTTTTGTGTGTATGTGTTTGTGTGTGTGTTTGTGTTTGTGAGCTGTTCTCTCAGCTACTGAGAGAAGAGGGTTAAAGCTTTCCATTACGATGTGGAATGTTTATTTCTCCTTTTATCAATTTTTTCTCTATTATATTTTGAAGCTTTACTACTGATTGCATATAAATTAAAATTATGATGTCTTCAGGTAGATTAGATCCATTGCAGGTGTATATATGCCCCTCCTTATCCCTGGTAATACATCTTGAGTTAAAATTTACTTTGCTGATTGTCGCGGAGCTAGGCCACCTTTCTTTTGGTTTAGGTTTATAAGATGTATGAGGTTTGGCAATTAAGTTTGTGAACTTGCCACTCTGAGCTTACAATAGCAGCATTGTGCAATCAGCTCAGTAAGGTGTCTTAACCTTGTATGTCAGTGTCTCATAGTTGTGTTTATGTCAACATGTGGTGGTGTCTTGCTGAGTGGCGTTCATTACTGTTGTTGCATGTTTTGTGGGCCACTACAAGAATGTCAGAGCTCGAGTCAGACCAAAAACCAAACATTAAATTTCTTGTTAAACTTGGCAAGAGTGGAAGTGAAATCAGGGACATGTTAGTGCAAGTTTATAGAGATGATGCCACGAAGAAAATGGCAGTATACAAATGGATTAAATGTTCTTCCGAGAGAAGAGAAAGTGTCACCAATGAAGACAGGTTAGACCGGCCAGTAATGAGCAGAACTAAAGAAAACATTATGAAAATGCACTGAATTTTGCAACAAAATCATCAGCTGACAGTGAGAAGCATAGCAGACCAAGAAACACAGATAAAGTTAGTAAAATCCTAACTGAAAATCTTGTCATGAGAAATGTGTGTACAAAAACGGTTGTAAAGGAGTTCATGATGAACAAAAGCAAAGGAGAGTCAAAGTTTGCCAAGACTCTTTGGAGATGCAAGACCATGTTTTGGGCCTTGTTATCACTGGTGGTGAAACATGGTGTACCAATATGACCCTGAAATAAAGTGTCAAAGTGCCCAATGGAAGTCAACCAATTCTCCACAAACACAAAATTTCCATCAGTCCAAACCAGGAATCAAAACAATGTTGCTAAACTTTTTTGATATTAGAGGGATTGTTCATTATGAATTTGTACCTACTGGACAAATAGTTAACCAAATTTCCTATTTGGAAGTGTTGAAAAGGCTCATGAAAAAGTTAGACAAAAATGACCTGAACTTTTCACTAACAGCCCATGGCTCTTGCACCAGCTCCCAGGGTGCTATCTGTTAAGGGAGTTTTTAGCCAACAAAAAATTAACTATATTGAAACATCCTCCCTACACACCTGATCTGGCTCACAATGACTTTTTTCTTTACCTGAAGATAAAGACAATATTGAAAGGAAGACATTTTGATGACATTCAAGACATCTTATGACAACAGGCCTCCAGAGAAAGAATTCCAAAATAGCTTTGAAGGGTGGCCTAGGCACTGGCATCGCCACATAGGTTCCCAAGGGAAGTCTTTCTTAGGTGACCATAGTGGTATTCAGCAGTGACGTATGTAGCACTTTTTCCAGGATGAGTTCACAGATTTAATTGTCATATATTTTTCTATTCTTTCACTTCACACTTTCTGTTCCCTTATATTCCTGTTTTTGTAACAGTTTTATTGAGATATAATTTTTACCATACAAGGCTCCTATTTAAGGTATAAAAGTCAATAATTTTCATATATTCCCAGAGTTGTGAAACTATTACCACAATCTATTATAGAATATTTTCTTTATCCCCAGAAAGAAACTCAATACCTGTTAGCTATCATCCCATCCCCATCATCCCATATCTTCCCTTGCCCTAGGCAACTACTAATCTACTTTCTGTGTCTAAAGAGACTATTTTATATAAATGGGATTTTATGTGTACAATATGTGCTTCTTTATGATTGGCTTCTGTCACCTAGCATCACGTTTTCAATGCAAATTCATGTTGTAGCATGTTTACAGATATTTCATTTCTTTTTATTGTCAAATCTATTCTATTGTGTGGATCTATTACATTGGTTTGTTCCCATCTTTTGGTTATTTTAAATAATTCTACTGTAAGCATTCATGGAAAAGTTTTTTTTTTTTATGGATGTGTGTTTTCAATATTCTTGAGTATATATGAAGGAACAAAATTGCTGGGCCAAATGATAATTCTACCTTTTTGAGGAACTGCCAGACTGTTTTCCAAAGTGACCATACTATTTTGTACGTCCAACAACAGTGCATTAGCGTTTAATTTCTCCGTATCCTCAACAATATTTGTCATCATCTGATTTTTCCCATTATAACCACGCTAATGGGTATGAAGAGGCATCTCATTATGTTTTTGATTTGCATTTCCCTATTGATTAATGATATTGGGCATTCTTTCATGTAATTATTAGCTACCTGTATTTCTTCTTTGGAGAAATATCTGTTCATATCCTTTGCTTATTGAGAATTATATTCAGGTATTTTAATTGGGTTTTTTGCCTTTTATTATTGAATTGTATGTATGCTAGATACAAGCTTCCCTTATCAGATATGTTTTCAAAAATTTCCCCCATTCTGTGATTTTTTGACAATGTTCTTTAAAGAACAAAATTTTTCATTTTGATTATATCTAATTTATTCATGTTTCTTTGGATACTTATGCTTTCGGTGTCATATTTAGGAAATCACTGCCAAACCAAATATGATGAAGATTTATGCCTATGTTTTCCTAAGAGTTTTTTAGATTTAGTAATAACATTTAGGTTTTTGATCTATTTGGGGTTAATGTGTGTATATGGTGTGAGGTAAGGGTCCAACTTCATTCTTTTACAATGGCTATCCAGTTGTTCCAGTACTTCTTGTTGAAAGGTTATTCTTTCCCCATTTACTAGTCTTAGCACCTTTATCAAAAATCAATTAATTGTAAATGTGAGAATTTTTCACAGGATTCTCTAGACAATTTTATTCATCTCCATGTCTATTCTTATACTAGAACCACATTGTCTTGATTACTGTTGCTCTTGAGTAAGTTTTGAAATTGGGAAGTACAAGTTCTCCAACTTTGCCCTTCCTGTTCATTATCATTTGGGCTGTATTGGGTCTCTTGAATTTCCATATGAATTTTAGCTTCAATTGTCAGTTCATGCAAAAAAATTCACCTGAAACTTTGATACAGAGTATTGTCATCTTTCAATTGAATCTTCTTACCCAGGAACATGGGATATCTTTTTACCTATTTAGGTCTTCTTTAATTTCCCAACAACGTTTTGGAATTTTCAGAGTACAAGTTTAGAACCTCTTTTGCTAAGTTTATCCCTAAGTATTTGATTTTTAAGGATGCCATTTTAAGTGGTATTGTTTCATTCATTTCATTAGAAGTGAAAAGAATTTGCTTATTGCTAGTGTACAGAAATAGAGTTCATGTTTTTACATTGATTTTGGTATCCTGCAAACCTTCTAAACTCATTTATTAGTTCTAATAGTTTTTAGTATATTTCTTAGGATTTTCTATCTATGAGGTCATATTATCATAAAAAGAGATAGTTTTCTTCTTCCCTTCCAATCTGTGAGGTTTATTATTTGTTTTGTTTTTGCCTAATTGCCCTGGTTATCACATCTAAAAAAATATTGAATAGAAGTGGTGAGAGCAGATATTCAGGTATTGCTTCTGATAAGAGGGTGAATGCATTTTTTTCAGTATCTCAGTTGTTTTTTTTTCTTAGCTAAATATTCACCTTGAGCACTAACCCTACAAATGTGGCGTAATTCCTTAGCTTGTCCCTAATGTTAGCTTAGTGGATTCTGAACTACTAGGTTGTAATGTAGACCCTCTCAACTTGGTTTTTTTGTTTTGTTTTGTTTTGTTTTTTGTGAGGATTACTTTTTTTTTTTAAACTTGGTTTTTTGCCTTAGAATGGGGTTTCCAGAGTTAATGACTCTTTCTGTTAGTGGTTATTTTATAGTGAATGCAATTCTATGGCTGAGACATGTACTATATATATGAGTATAGTATGAAGATTCTGCCAAAAGTCTGTTCAGAGGAAATTGTTCTGAAATCTTACCTAAATTTTCTCTGGGGAAGTATGAATGGCAATATTTCCCTTATTGTAGAATGTAATTAAGAAAGGAGAAAGATAGATTTTAATTGGTGCATTTCAAAAAAATGTAAATGCAATAATAATAACCAAAAATTTGCCCTGTATGTGCCAGGCACTTTTATAGGCATTCTAATTGTTTGATTTGCATGAACTACACATGTGTTATTATTTTGTTTCAAAGATGAAGAAACTAAAGGATGTGGATTCAAAGTAAGTTTTTTTTGTTTGTTTTTTCTTAAAAAAACCAACCTGGCTTATAAGAAGTAAAGGTGAGATTTGAACTCAAGAAGTCTGGGTTTAGAGTCTGCGTTTTTAACCATTAAAGGGGACACAGTAAATAGCAGAGCCTGGTAAGTGGTAAACACTCAATAATTGAAGTTTCCAATTGTTATTTTTGTATTATTTCAAGCGAGGCAAGGATCACTTGGTTCTCTTTAGGAACATGTCTCTGCAATTTGCAGTGCTACACCAATCCAGACACATAAAAAAGAGTCGCTAAAATGGTCCCCAATATCATTTGAAAAAAGAATAATTTATACGGGGAGATTTACAAAGAGTCAAAAGTCTATAAAATTATACAGTGTATTTCATGCATTTAGCAACTGTTTATTGAATTAGCACTATGTGAAGACCACTGGAATAGGCAGTAGTGTCAAGGGGGTAGAGTAAGGTAGTCTGATACAGATCTCCCCTTCATCACAGCTTGTAACTTAGAAAGGATCGCAGAAGAGTACAAAACCACATAAGAAGGTTATGGAGGAAGGGGAATGCAGAGGGTGGCCTATCGGTAGAACCTGCTAAATTCCATGATACAAATAGAATCCAGGTGCTGAAGTATTTGGGAGTTAGTGCTCTGCAGTGACTAAGGAACTGGAGTCAGACATGCCAGGTTTGAATCCCAGAGTTATTACTGAGTAGGTGGCTCATGCTATGATGAGTGATGGGGCGCATGCTATGATCTCTGTAAGCATTTCTTTTTTAAGTTTTGGAATAGAAGTACAATTCTCTACTTCAAAATGTGTAGTGAGGATTATAACACATTTTGCATCACAAAGGGTGAGGCTGCCAGAAAGGAAATGGTCAATAAATAGGGAACTTCCTGAACTTCCTGAAGTGACAGAAATAATTGAGGTAATGGTTACATGGGTAGGGTGTGTATATGTGTATGTGTGTGTGTATTTAGCAAAATTCATTGAACTGTACTCATTAAAAAATATTAAGTTACCACCAACAAACATTTGGCCCGTTTAAAAAGGGTTTAAAAAACATCTTTCAAAGTAACATAACCCAAATCTATTAGCCTAACTCTTCATTATCTAATAACTCCCCAAAGCTCCCAAGCAAAGTCAGTCATCTTACAGTACAGAGGTTAGAGGAAAGAGTCTCTGAGCCTGAAGGCTTTCCGTCTTGTAATACTCCCAGACTAAATTAAATTATGTGATGGGAAACTTGTCTTTGTAGTGGGTCAGCTCTTTGTGGGGATTTTAAAGAGATCAATTTCTGAAAAGAAACACAATTTCCAGTGAATGGCATAGATAATACTTTTTGATATGGCAAATGGACGTTAAACGGGGACCTGAAATGTTAAAATGCATCATTCCTGTGAAGTGCCAGGTACTTTAATAATTAGAGTTGTTATAAAAAATGTAAGCCCTGGGATAAAATCAAATAAATTAAGCACTATTAAATCTTCACTATCAAATCACTATCTTTTCTATTTTTCTGCTGAATTTTAAAAGCATACAAGTTAAATTATTGTGGAGACAATAAATCTTAGAGTTTCAGTATTTGTGTCCTAACTCTTAAACCTCCTCGGGACAGATTTCCAAGAAGGAAATTGTTTAAAAGTTTTAAAATTCTCTCTCTTTTTTGAAAAATTGGGATTCATGGAGAGTACAAAAAATTAGGTTACACTGATTGCATTTGTTAGATAACGTCCCTATTGTAATTGCGTCCTGCCCCCAAGAGGTGTGTCATACACTGTGACCCTCACCCTCCTCCCTCCTCCCCTCCCCCCACTTGCTCATTCTCCTACCTCACCCCTTGTATTAGCTCATCTACTGCCTTCATATTAGAATTGAGTACATTGGATTCTTGCCATTCTTGTGATGCTTTGCTAAGAAGAACATGTTCCACCTCCATCCAGGTTAATACAAAAGATGTAAAGTCTCCATTTTTTTTAGTGGCTGAATAGTATTTCATGGCATAGGCATACCACAGCTTGTTAATCCATTCCTGGGTTGGTGGCCATTTAGGTTGTTTCCACATTTTGGTGATTGTAAATTGAGCTGAGATAAACAGTCTAGTGCAAATGTCCTTATGACGAAAGGATATTTTTTGTCTTCTGGGTACATGCCTAGTAATGGGATCATAGGGTAAGAAATTTTAAAATTCTTAAACTGAAAGAACTCTATTAGCTATAAAATCCGGGATAAAATTGGCAGAGCTTAAAGAACAATAACAACAAAAAACTTCCTTTAAAAAATATCTGCCCGTTGAAGTATTACTTCGGGGCATACGTTAGTGTAAAAGCTGGTTATGTATAAACATAAAGAACATCTACAGTGTCTCGCACACATTCTTTAAATGTTTGTTGACTAAGGAATGAATTGACAAAAAAACAGACTGAGAAGCACAGATGCAATTTTATTATAAATATATAGCTTTAAAACCAGGAGCTGGCTGAAATGCAATAAGAAGGGAATGGCCTGGACACCGTCTTCCCTTGGGAAATCACTAGACCTATACCTTATCCAGTACCTGGGTATAATAGACAATGATAAACGTTTGCTAAAATGAATCATTAAATGCAAGGTCTATGTGGGAAATACAATGTTTTTCAAGATCGGTGGTAGAAAACTGCCTTCTAGTTGAAATTGCCTTGTCACAAGCAGCATGGGGCACTTCGGAATGAAAATTTGTGGAGTCGAAACAAGTTCTCCCTCTGCGGGACTTAGTTCTGCAGAGCGGGGAGCCTTGAAGGCTTTGTAGCAGGTTCTGCTCTCAGCTGCCTTGATAGTTCTGGGAGCAGTTAGGCTGAAATCGAGTGCAGTTGGACCCTGTTGAAACACAGGGTCTGATTCTGTAGGTGCAGCCTGAGACTCTGTAATGAGCTCCAGGTGACCCTGCGATGGGCATCAGTGGGCCACACTTGGGACAGGGAGATCTTAGGGGAACAGTTAAGTTTCTTAAAAATGAGCCAGTGCAGGGACACAGGCACTGCACCAGGAGTCAGAGGACTGCTCTGTGACCACACATGAGTCACTTCACTTGTCTGAATGAAACTGTCTCACGGGGAAAATGGGTGTAATGATAGAATGATAAAACCCAGCTCGTTAGATCCTGGTGAAAGTCAAATGAACACTTGATATAACAATTTAGGAGCGTGCTTTGTGCATAGCCATGCTCAGTAAATGATGGTTGGCTCTAAATAGCAAGCACAGGTCAGGCACTCAGGCAGTTCAGAGCACTGCACCCCACACTCCCCTGTATGGCAAGGACAGTGCCCAGCACTGATCCGGGGCTCGAGCGACATTCGTAACGTTCCACTGACAGCACAGAGAATCAGTACCTGCATGTTTTGGCTGTAAAGACATTAAGGCCTGATGATGGCTCCCAGACTCCAACAAGAGAACATCCTTCCCAAGAGAACAGTAACTTTCAGGACTTGGGAAACTTCCAGACTCCTCTAAGCCACCCCTGGCAGACAGAGCCAGCTTCCTCCAGTGAAAATACAGCATTAGAGTGGCTGATGTTTCTTTTCTGCTGATGTTGCACTTGCCTCGCAGTTTCATAAATTGTGTATGAAATTCACCCCTCTTTGACACCTGGCCAGGCTTGCCTGACAGGAGCCTGAGCTGCCCTTGGTGTGAGCACAACCTGCAGAGGTGTGACTGTGCCTTAGCATTCCCTGTCAGCCTCCAGAGCTTGGTGACACCAGCTCCCGGGCCACCAGTTTTGCCCTGAAAGATGCTCTGTGGAAGATCATGTGAACAACTTTTAGTTCTAAATAAAATTCCTGAGCTGCATAGCAGGAACGTAAGGAGAAACTAAAGAATTAGCCACAGCTCCACACTTAAATCTTGAACTCCTGGCCTCATGCAATACTCCCACCTCAGCTTCTCAAAGTGCTGGGATTACAAGCATGAGCCACCACACCCAGATTTTTTTAAATTCCTTTTCAATCTTAGCAGCCCTTTTTTACTAAGGATTTGAGGGCAGAAAATCTGTTAGCACCTTGAGAAAGTCTGGTTTCAGTGAAAAACAATAATACACCACTAGTCTTGCAAAAGCCAGTGAAATATTGAAGTCTATTCACAGTATTTAGAAAAAAAGAAATATGTAAAATCACATTTCTAAAGACAGAGTATTTAAAGTATTGTTAACAATTTATAGACCATAGGAGAAAACAGAAGACGCTGTCACCTTACTGCAATGGTTTGAATCTATCCCCTCCAACATTGACAGGTGCTGCCACTGTCATACTATTAAGAGATGGCCTCTTAAGAGGTGATCATACCGTGAGGAAGTTTTCCTCCCTGTGAATGGGATTAAAGGCCCTCATAAAAGAGGCTTCACATAGCCTTGCGTTCAGCTGGCTTCCTTTCTCCCGTGGGAGGATGTAGCCTTCATCAGACCACCAACCTTGACCGTGTCTTGATCTTAGACTTCTCAGCCTCCAGAGGGGTGAAAAGTAAGTTACTGTTCTTTATAAATTACACAGTCTGTGGCATACTGTCCTAGCAGCACAAACAAGCAGAGATTTCACTCCATTTTCACCTCATTGGGGGATTTCACTAAACACGGTCCAGGGTTTGTGTATGGGATTCAAGCTCTACTTGTCTTCTTGGCTGAGCAGGTAACTATTTCCATTTAATTTCATACGATTTTTTAATTCATTTCTATTTTATAAGAGATTTATAAAATGTATAAATTAAGATCACCAATTTTACAATTTAAGATTATGTAAACACAGATTTTCATGTAATAGCTTTAATTTGTAAGTTCATGATTTTGACACTAACCTCCACGACTATTTTCTTTTGATAAAATTATAAACCTAAGTTGCTTACACAGATATTTGCCACTTTGGAGTCGGTAGGTTTTAGGCCAGGATAATCCATTCTGTTGATATGGTCCCCATCACATCGGGGAAAAATATTTCATGAACAATACAAGGTTGCTTGCAGCTTTGACTCATCTTCAGGCTTTGCCTAAGAATTGGTTCTGCCACAACACAAACGGATCCAATTACTGATAATCTGACAGAATTCGCATCTTTAGCCCTCTTAGAAGATCAAGAACAGTTGTGATGATGACCCCAAGAGATAATATTTCCAATGTCACAAAACAGATGTCGTTTTCTCCCCCTTTTTCACTTCTACATAAACTGATTTGATACTGATTTTTAATATCCTAGATGCATATCCCCTGCTATTGGGATTATAAGCATAAATTGTCTTCTCTACAATGAAATCCTTTGGGTAAAAGCATGAAGTGACCCAAGTGAACAACAGGTTTTCTTGCCAGAGAGAATACCTTTAAAACCAAACTCCTCGTCTTTGACAGATGCTCCACGGCCCTCGATCAGCTTCTGTGCAGTAAATGTGTCCATACTACAAGTCAGTTACATAGGCTGCAATTTGTAGTCAGTTCATTCTGGAAGATTCACCAGGAAGCAAAATTGGGACAGTGTTTGGAAATTTTAAAAGATATTTTCATGGCTGTGGTATGTGATTTTAAAGCATTAGGAGTTTTAAAAAATATATCTTAAATAATTTCAGTTGTGCACTGGAATACACCATCAGGCCTCCCCACCTCATATTCTTCTTTGAAGAAGATGTTGGTCCCATCCACCAGGGACCTCTAGGCCTACCTGGCCTCACTCCTTTATTTTCAAAACAGGAGCCTCCCCATGGCTGCTCATCGAGAACACGAAGTGTGCTTTAAATTTCCACTCCCAGTTCTCACCGGAGACCGTATAACCTCGGAATTCTTTATGAAATTCTGAGTCCATTCTTAAGAAATATTTAGGAAGAGGTTAGCCTTTCTTCCTGCTGTTATTTAAACAAACTAAATTTTGTGTATTGTTTCTTATGCTTGCTTTTATCCTAGATGATCCCTATAGCTTCCTTCCTCATGTCATCCATGCCATTACTTAAATATTACCAGATGTGAAATATAACATGTAAAGAGCTTTCATGAGGGTTCTTTCTAGAACAGCAATATCCACGCTATCATGTTCTCTATAGCCTCCCCCTGGTTTAGATTTTTTCATAGCATTTATCATATATCATTAATGTTGTTTGTTTGGCTTTGTGTTACCTATATGGCCTCAAAAGAATATTACTTATTACTGTCTTCCTAATGACTGTCACGCAGTAGGTACTCAATTAGAATTGTGGCATGAATGAATGGCTATAGACTGAAGACTGTGTAGTCCATCCCTCCTGTGCTATAGTACGTTTTACTCTTGTATCATGTCATCAGAGACCTAGGGCATGCAAGTCACACTATTTGACATAGCTCATAGAATTGCTTTTAGTGGGTTATATACACCACCATAAAGCTCTTGTCCTACACAGACATTATAAGAAATAGCCATGTGAATTATTCATTATAGCTACAGCTTTGGAAATGGAGTCAAGGTCATCACTCATACGCCATTAGGTGAATTCTTTAGACAAACACAAAATTCGTCTCCTGAATTATGGATTTGTTTTTCTTTGATGGGTAAATATCTTTGCTAGCCAGATCTGTGTTCTTGATAAACGATCCTGCATTTCTGTTGGGTAGTTTTACATTTAGTCCTAGTTTATTCTTTGTCAGTAGTTTATACAATTTGGGGGTATGTTTCCACGTGCTGCTTTAATTCTTCTGTGGAAAGAAAGGACATGGGGTAAAAAAATAAATAACCAAAGCATCAAATTAATAGTTCCCATGTTGTTGGGAACTATTCCCCTTGAACTCAATAGTTCCCATGTTGTTGGGAACTAATCCCCTTGAACTCAATAAGGATAGATAATAAACATGCAATTGCTCTTCCAAATGAAATTTACTCTCACCTAATAGAAATAACAACACATTCATGTGTTTGGAGGGGAATACTTTACAGAAATGTGTGATTTATATTTACTCATATAGTTCTCTTCCTGTAGTCTTCCCTCTTTTCTCCTTTCCAATTCAAGTTTCATTTTTATAACTCCACATCTTTGCTCAGTATTCCTAAAACATTTACGGTACACACATCAACAAGCAAACTAGTCATATACTTTTATTTCTTGCATTAATGCCTTGAACCATGATTTAAACCTTGCATGCATTATTTATTTATTTATTTATTTTTTAGGTTTGCAGGCTTGTCTCTTGAGCTATGACTGTCCATTCCTGTTAGAGAAGAACCCTGTCTGTTAGCATAGACACTTCTCCCACAAGGGTTTCATGTATTTCATGAAAGCATGAAAAACCAAGTAAAAACCAAGCATTCACTGCAGTTTCTCTTGACCTAGTTTATTTTGAATTTCATTTACCCTATCTCAAGATCGACAGAGCATTTGACAGTGACCAGGAGTTCTTGGTTCTAGACCTCTCAGCCCAGTAACCAAGGGCATGAGCTCTGGCAGGAGTTTGACCTCTCTGGGTCTCAGTTTCCAAATATAAAGGGTAAAAATAATTCTACATTATCTTTAGTCTTCCAGTTCCAAAATTTCATCCATTCCTAGTACTATCCCCTTCACTACTCAATGGACTGCTAGCCAGTGTTATAATGAATAACATAAATCTCCATTATAATCAGTGTTATTTTCCCAATGCAAATAAAGTGTTAATATTTTAAATAGCAATTATATTTTCAATGACACCCTGCAGTTCTAAGTGAACCTTTTTGGAGATTAAGAAATCTCCAAAATTGAACCTTAACCTTGGAATGATTGAGTCTAAATTGGTGAACTCCAAATTCCTGACGAGTTACTACTTCTAAAATGTTCAAGATGTTTAGTGTCCTTGGAATTGATTTTACTCTCTTTTTGCTAATGTTTTCATTCATCCTTCCTATTGACAGTTTTTACAGAAGAGGGAAGTATAAAACATAGCAAATCCATGTGTTTGTCTTCACTTATGTTTAAGAAATGATAGATGTTGTTTTAGAATCAATAATATGATAGATTTAATTTCAGTGACTCCCAAGGGTAAATTGATGTGATGTTATTACATTTCACATATTTGAGGTTGTAAGCAATTTTAAAGAAAAAGAATTGGCAAGGCCATGATCTTGTTCTATATCCAAAGGTCACATCCTTTGCTAATATTTCCTATATTAAATGTGACTCTAAAATGCTATGAGATCAGAGAAAAAATGGAAAGTTGGGAAGGTTCTTTCTTAAGCCTTTTGGGCAATTGATTTTAGTATCAAAAAGTCACAGTAGCCAGAGGCCATAACTCAGGATTGCCCACCCGTCCCTGACTTTCCTGATCACATCTCCGTGTTTTGAATGCTGTACTAACTAGGATATAATAATCCTGTACTTATGCAAAGTACAGAGAATCTGTTAATGAAAGCCTGGGTTGACCCAACTCTTCTTTAGCAGCAAACAATTCCTTTTGTGATGGTACCATTTTGTGTATCACCTCAGCATTTCAGGCCCCCAGACTCTATGAAATCATTGTTTACAAACTGTTGTTGATCTGTCACAACTTGTGAAATCCTTTGTCGAGCCACTTGTCCTTTTTCAGTGACACCATCCGTCCACCTACACAGTCCATATTTGCTGTAAATGCACACATCCTGTTACGGGAGAAGAGGGGATTTTTAGGACAGCAGCATGTCATTTTTCTTTTCTCACTGCAATCTCCTACATAATGCAGGAATCCCCACAGGTATCACATTTCAGAGGGCATCATCCAGCATCTGCCCGAAAATTTTCAGGCAGATGCATCTTCCTATTATGCAAGGAAACACATTCTACTTGGAAGCTAATCAAATGGTTCGAAAGCTCTTCCCTATACTCACTTCGCTAAATTGTGTGATCACAGCTATCATGTTATTTCTCTTCTCATTTTTTAAAATTTCAGCTTAATGTGAGGGTAGAGAAAATTAGGTTACATTGTTTGCATTTGTCAGGTAGAGTCCAAGCTGTAATTGTGTCCCTCCATCCAGGAGATATGCCATGTACCCTTACAATACCATTTTTTTTTCAGTATGTCCCTTATTTGTCCAAATTTCCACATAACTATCTTCATGGTAACAATGCCTTGCCTAACCTTTGAATTATTTATGATAGGTAGTATCTGGAATCTAAAATAGATTTCAATATGTTGTTCAGTTAAATTCAGGGAGAAAGAGAACATTTACTTGCCTGGCACTAACATAATCCCATCTATCTCTAATCCACCCTGAAAAAATATTTTTTTGCATCTGCATGACTTTGTGGCTCAGGCTGCAGCCAACATAAATCTCCATTCTTGTGTTGTGTTGTTTTAATGTGAACTTTTGTCAAGATATGCCTCACCCATGGTGGAATAAACCCGAGTGAAAGGAATCGTAATGATCTGCATTGAGTTTCACTTTCTTGATATCAGCCCCAAACTTTAGGTTTCCTGTGACTTCTTGACTTGGTTCCAGTTATTCATTATCTTAATATATTTTCTAGCTAGTTTGATTGACACATTTTTTTGATTATTTTTATTATTAAATCATAGCTGTGTACATTAGCGCAATCAAGAGGTACAATGTGCTGGTTTCATATACAATCTGAACTATTTTCATCAAACTGATCAACATAGCCTTCACGGCATTTTCTTAGTTATTGTATGAAGACATTTGTATTATGCATTTAGTAAGGTTCACCTGTACCCTTCTAAGATGCACCGTAGGTGTGGTCCCACCAATTACCCTCCCTCCACCCCAACCTCACCCCTCCTCTCTCCTCCCTTCATTGACACATTTTGAAAAGAATGTTTTCTGAATACTTAAGTCATTAACAGAAGGGTTAAAGAGCAGAACTGATGGTAAGCTTATAGCATGGGTGTAGAACTTGCTCTTTAAGGTGTGTCTATTTTTTTTTTATTGAATCTTAGCTGTGTACAATAATTCAATATGGGGTACAGTGTACGGGCTTCAGATACAATCAGAGATATTTTCATTAACCTGATTGCGATAACATTCAAGAGACTTTTAAACCACATAGAGGAGAAACAAACAGCTAGGGCTTTGAAATAAGGGGCTGAAAGGCTACAAATTACAACAGTGTGGCCTGATCTCAAGGAAACCCAATCCTAGTGGAAGCAGAAAGAAGGCCCTTCCCCCTGAATAGACTGTTTCTCCAATCTTCCTATCACCTCCAAACCACTCTTGGGCCAGGCTTCTCCCTTTCTGTCAAGGATGTCAACAGCATTTCAGCCACCAGGCTCTTTCTCACTAATTATCATTAATTAGTCAAGACTCGCTCATTCTTTCTCTCAAAATTTCTCTCAGCTCTTCCCTGTTTAGCTCCTGTCACCTCCCACACAGGCTAATATAGTTGTCTCCTAAAGCCCAAAGTCTTTAGTGACTCCATGACGTCCAGCAAATTAAGTCCACCATGCTAATCCCGAACCCTGAACTCTCTTTCCAATTATTTCTCACCATCCCCAGCATGAACCTTTTATTCTCATGTATCTGGAAACTCACCATTCTCTGAATTTCCCTCATTCTATCTTACATGTGGGCTTGACTGGGGGATTCGTTCCACCTAAAATGCTCTTCACCAATCTCTTTCCTCAGCACACCACCGTGGTAAGTACTGGTAAGTCCATACTCAGGGTCAAGTCCAGGCCCTCACGTTTACTACCAGTGCAATTTTGGTGAAGTTATGTTGCCCTCCCAAGCATCAGTTTCTTCATCAGTAAGTAGGGATCAATCTAATACCAGAGCCTTGGGAAAAGTATAAAATCAAAGCAATAGATTATTTAGTGCTCATTATTGCAAACAACAAAAACCATTCTAGGTGTGTTCAGAGAGGAATTCATTGAAAGGATAGCAAGCAGCTGGCTCACAGAATCAGCCAAAAGACTGGCTATCCAGTTCAGAAGATGGTCAGAGACCAAGGGAGATTGAGCAGGCTGACCTCAACTAGCTCACCCCTCAGGGTCAGTCTAGGTAAAATGCCACTGCCGATGCTACGTGTTACTGGTACTGTCGCTGGACTCCTGACTCCCCTCTGTCTTTCTGCTATTCCTTTAGCATTCACAGTCCAGGGCAGGAACATCAATCAGCTTGGCCAAGTGTAAGGTATGTGCCTGCACTCTAGGAGCCGGGGAGCTAGGAGAGGGACTGTCTGCCTCCTCTGCTTGCGGTGTATATACATAGCCTGGCTCCTGGCATATGTGTAAGAGCTCAGAAAATGGCAGCTTTCATTGACATCTCCAGCATCCTTCAAGGCTCAACTCAATAACAATAATAATATCCTCCCCCATTTTCAATAACCTTAAATGTTGGCTATCAGACTTGAGCCTCTCAAGCACCTTGTTAGGCAGGGAAAGGTGGCCAGCTGGGGCAGAGCTTATTTGCCCTAGAATACGCAGCTAGTAAGTGACAGACTAAAACCCAAGTCTTCTGTCCCTAAATACTATTACCAGTAAAATTAATGTAGTGATTACCATGTGCTGAACACTGTTCTAAGAATTTTGTGTGTATTAACTCATCTTACTATAACCCTATGAGATAAGGATTATTTAGTCCCATTTTATAGAGGGAGAACTAAGAAACAGCGGTTTAGAACTGACCAAGATCATGTGCTAATAAATACCATATTTGAACCCAGACAGTTCAACCTCAGAGTCTAGTCTCTTAACTGTAAGGCAGCCTGTTTTAAAATCCATGTTCTTGGCTTGGCACCTGTAGCTCAGTGGTTAGGATGCCGGCCACATGCACTGGGGCTGGTGGGTTCGAACCCGGCCTGGGGCCTGCTAAACAACAATGACAACTGCAACAACAAAATATCTGGGTGTGGTGGCGGTCACCTGTTGTCCCAGCTACTTGGGAGGTTGAGGCAAGAGAATCGCCTAAGCCCAAGAGTTTGAGGTTGCTGTGAACCGTGTCACCACAGCACTCTACCGAGGGCGACATAGTGAGATTCTGCCTAAAAAAAAAATCCAAGCTCTTAACTCCTACACCCCATTGTACTGCAAGTCTTAGATCCTGTTTTACACAGACCAATGTTTTTCCTCCTTCACTAACCAGTCCAACCACCCTGGCTGAAAGTGATGCCACATAGCTACTTCATCTCTAGACTTACAGGGTAGATGTGGACCCATTATAAGAATTGAGTTCCTTGAGGGCAGGATGCTATAGCCCTTGCATCACTTTAGTAGCTGCTGGATGAGTGAATGAAGGAAGGAAAAAGACAAATTCAACTATGAAGAAATGAACACTGGGTTTGTGGTGAGGGTGGGAAGAGAAGCACAACTCTGGTCAAGATCTATGTTACAGGTCTAGGTGATTCAGGCTCAAGGGATGTGTCTGAGCTTACCCCAGGCATCCCAAGGCTGAGCTGGAGTCCATTTACCTATGACTCAACCCTGTTTCAGTGTGCTGGGACTGCCATAACAAAATAGCACAGACTGGCTTGCTTAAACAACAGAAATTTTTGTATTCTTATAGTTCTGGAGGGTGGATGTCCAAGATAAATAATGGTGCTGGCAGAGTTGGTTTCCTGGGGCCTCTCTACCTTGTAAATTGCCCTTTTGCTGCCTCTTCATATACTCAGTTTTTGGTGCCTACATTCTCCTGCTGTCTCTCATGTGGCCAAATTTCCTCCTTAGAAGGACATAGTCGGATTGGATCAGGGCTCACCCTAATGGCCCCACTCACTTAATTATCTCTTTAAAGGCCCAATCTCCATATACAGCCTCATTCTGAAGTCCCAGGGATGAGGGCTTTAACATATGAATTTTAGGGGACACATTCCAGCCCATCACAGACTCCAACTTTCATCTTCCCTTGGCTTTCTTCCAACTAGGGTAGGTGGGAAATGGGTGTGGAGTGAAGCAGACTTAGTCTCCTTGGGTAGGTAAACAAGGTCCCGTGTAACTCCATGCACGTGCCTCAGTTCAGAAGTAGGTAGAGAGTATCTTTTAGACCGGACTTCAGGTTAAACAGGACAATGCTGGCACTTTGTGCTTCCTTTCTAGATACACACAAAATGAAAGTTGTGCCATCTGGCTTTTAATATTCCACATGGGTGATGTCTATTTAGTTAATAAAAGAAAATCCTAATCGGTGTCCTTTGGTAAGTGAGCTGTTGTAACATCTGTTTGACCCCCCCCCCCCACACACACAAGCAATTAAATAAGCATAGTGTCCTTTGGGTGGGAGGTAGGGAAGTCATGGTCGCACTCCCCAAGTTCTCCAGCTGTATGATTTCCAATGTCCCAGAGTCCCAGTTCATTCAACCACTGTTTCCTCAGTGCCTACTACTGACCAGGCCAAGGGCAGGGGGTTGGGACAGAGAAAGAGATGAAACACAGTTCTTGTCCTTAAGGCAGAGAAGGACACATAGTCAGACCATGACAATACAGTAGGGCCCATGCTGTGGCAGAGGGAGGCACAAGGACCTACGAAAGCAGAGAACAGCCATTTCAGCCAGCTGGAGGGGCTAGAGCAGGCTTTCTGGAGGAGGAGAAGATGCAAAAGCTCAGTCCAGCTCAGTGCCCGTAGCTCAGTGGTTAGGGCGCCAGCCATAAGCACCGAGGCTGGTGGGTTCGAACCTGGCCTGGGCCTGCTGAACAACAATGACAACAATAACAAAAAAATGGCAGGCATAGTGGCTGGTGCCTGTAGTTCCAGCTACTTGTGAGGCTGAGGCAAGAGAATCATTTAAACCCAAGAGTTTGAAGTTGTGATGCCATAGCACTCTACCGAGGGTGTCATAGTGAGAAAAAAAAGGTCCCCCCCCAAAAAACCCCAAAAAACTCAGTCCAGAAGGAGAAGTAAATATTAGTGAGTCAAGGAAGGGCCAGGCTGGAGTCAGGATGTGATTAGATGCTGCAAGCAGGGAGATTGTGTAGCACAAATCCAGAGGATGCCATTCAAACTATGGTGTATGATGTAAACAGTGTTCTCTGGAGGTGGGCTACTCAGTGACCCAAAGGAGTTAGCCTCCCAATTTTCCATAAAACCTTTACAAAGTTAGGCTGAGAATGTGGGCAGGGTCATATGCTAAAGGCAAAGAAGAGGTTCTTAGGAGGGGGTTGTGGCAGGACGGATGCAGGTGGGAATGGGCATATCAATTCCTACAAAAATTGAATCTGAGCCCTCTGCTGAAAGCAATTCCAATGTCACCGGGACTTGGAAACAGTGCTAGGACCTGGCTGGAGAAAAGAGAGGCTATTAGGAAGTAAAGCTAGAGAATTCTAGAACCTCAGACCCAAGAATACTAATAGATCTGGCGCATGCCTATCAGAAATCAAGCAAGAAATTTATAGCTAGTCTCATATTTTATCATCTGGAGCTGCTCATTTTCATAAACTCACTTTCAGTAAGAGCTAGCCCTGGGCAAGATAGCTAAATAAGTTCACACAGCAGTGAGTAGTCTACATAAATTTCCTTATTCATGTTTTTTTTTTTTCCTGCAGATTTTTTTTTGGCCAGGGCTGGGTTTGAACCTGCCACCTCCGGTATATGGAGCCGGCCCCCAACTCCTTGAGCCACAGGCACCACCCCTTATTCATTTTTTTTTTAAATCTAAGCCTCACAACAACTTTCTGAGGCAGGTAGAACAGAGATTGCCATTCCCAGCTAACAGATGAAGAAACCAAGCCCCAGATAGTTGTCACCCCAAATCAGAGAGCCCTTATGTGGAGCAGCCAATCTAGAATTCAGGACCTTGGAGAGCTAGTCTATCCTCTAAGACAGCGATTCTCCACCTGTGGAGCGCTACTCCTTTTTAACAATGAAAATACATTGCGGCATTAGGAAGGTTGAGAACCACTGCTCTAAGGGCTTGCCTTTAATGGCCTTCCCACTAGCTCGCTTGCTCATGCTCCCTCCTGTCTTGGTGCCCCACCCTCCTTATATCCACCCCATGGAACCTTCTGATTTGCCTCGCCCCTTCAGATCTACCTGTTCTACAGCACAGCCCATTCTCCACACTTAACTTTTCCCTTATCTCAAGAATATGTTCATGCAGAGTTATTTTTATTCTTTTTAATTTTTTGTACAGTCTTCTTCAGTCACTAAGGCCAGAGTGCAGGGGCATAATCATAGCTCACTATAACCTTGACCTCCTGGGCTCAAGCAGTCCTCCTGCCTCAGACTCCTGAATAGCTAGGACTATAGTCAAACACCACTATGCCTGACTAGCTTTTGAAATTTTTTGTAGAGCCTAGGTTGATCTCAAACTCTTGGCCTCCAGTGATCCTCCCACCTCTGGCTCCCAAAATGCTGAGATTATAGACATGAACCATGGCACCTGGCCAAGAAACTCTTGGTAAGGTTCTATTCCGTGTGCAGAGTTGGCAAGTGAGTGGGGGGAACCTACCTACTAACCTCGTTTACTAATTCTTGACTGGGAAGTTTGATGAGAAATGATTGCTACTACTTTAAGTTCTCAGTGTCTTAATCCAAAGAATAGATTCCAATTCCAATGTGAGAATTTTAGCATTTTGAACTTCCTTGAAGTACCCTGAGATCATACCTTGTAAGTATCCCACCCTCCCATCACTAACACACACACACACACACACACACACACACAAACACACACACACTTGGATTACTACGCCTGGGGGTGCTAACCAGCTTCTCATCTAGCCCCTTGTGCATAGGTTAGACAGGTGCCTCTTCCCTTTGAACACTGCATACCCAGAGAACACATCTTCTTGACTCACCACGAGCTGGCACCCATCCCCAGCTGGCACCAAGAGGAAGAACTCCCAGGGAGAGCCAGCTTTGGGCGAGCTAACGGCACACTCCTG
>CAUYRH010095595.1:0-52741 GCA_963574655.1 Perodicticus potto | reverse complement strand
AGGTTCGCCTGTACCCTTCTAAGATGCACCGTAGGTGTGGCCCCACCAATTACCCTCCCTCCGCCCCAACCTCCCCTCTCCCCTCCCTACCCTTGCCCCTTTCCCTATATTCTTGTGTTATAGTTGGGTTATACCATTCATACAACAGCTATAAATTAGCTTCATAGTAGGACTGAGTACATTGGATACTTTTTCTTCCATTATTGAGATACTTTGCTATTTTTAGAAATGAGATCTAGCCCTGGCTCAGGCTGGTAACATGTGAGTTCAGGCAATCCACCCACCTTGGCCTCCCAAGTGCTGGGATTACAAGTGTGAGCCACCCTGCGAAAAGGTCACTTTTCAAGTGAGTCAAGAGCTTTCCTCTCCAATAGGGTAGCTATTGGCAACATGTGGCTGTCTAAATGTAAGTTTTAATTAATTGAAACTAAATAAAATGTAAACTACATTTGGCAATCTCACTAGTCACATTCAAAGTGCTCCAGAGCTACATGTGACCACTCACAGACAGAACAACTCTGACATGTTTCCATCATTATCGAATGATCTATTTAATGATCTATTCTAGAGTTTTTCTACTGACCATTCCAACGTGCAACACTTCTGGCACAGAGTGGAAATAATTACTATGGGGCCACAACTGTCCAGATACAATATGTGATATACTATCTATGAAATAGACAGATCACTGCCATGATTACCATATCACATAATATGAGCTAATGAGAAGTTATTCACTAGTCAAGGCAACACAAAAAATGCATTTGATTAAAGCAACCATTTCCCATATGTCTTCCTTTGTTTAAGATTTTAGTTATTTTGGCATGTAAGAAGAAGGGTTTGCATTGCAAGCCATTAACCCTTATAATGGTAGTGTACCTTCCAGCTCCCAAATCAAATCCATGATTTGGCACAATGCAAAGGTTAACATGCAAGTGGACAAAATCAATGGTTCTTTTAAAGCCATGAAGCTAGGAATTTTCTTCCAGGCTTACTTCTCTTGGAAGAAAACAGATAAACAAATAAGCAATCAGCTTCTCGTGAATGAAAGTGAGGTCAACTAAACATCTGCTTTATCCTGGCCACATGGCATAATTTTCAGAGGAAATTGCTATGCCTTTAACTAGTATATCCACAAGGCTCATTTGTCAGCTAAGTGCATGTTGTGTTCATTTGATGGAATTGTTTTTCCTGCAGCATTTAAACATTACAAATATATGCTACCAGTGAAGGGAAGAGAGAGAAGATGGTAAGAGAAGAATATTTTGAACCTTAACTTGTGCCATATATGGGTGAGATGGTTATTTAATATCAGGTCACTTAATCTTCACACCAATTATTTGGTATGTATTTTATTTTCATCTCAGTTTATAGACGAATATCCTTAGAAATATTAAGTCACCTGTCCATGTTCCCAGAATTAATAACGGTGGAAGGTTGAAATCTTTCTGACTAAAAGAAACTGTCATCATTTATAGCAGAGATACGCGTTATGTGTTGCATTTCCTTAGTAGGTCTGTGAACACTTTGAGAAGGTTGCTTCATTCAGCCAGAAAATCAACCCTGATAAATGCAACAGGGGTGGAAATGTATCAGGCATTGCCAGTCAGGGAGGAAGCAAAGGTTTGTAGAATGTCTACTCAAAGTCATGTATCAGATTATACATTTTAAAAATAAATTTGTTGCGCTTCCATGGATTTTTATGTGTTCATATTTTCAGTCAATATTTTGATAAATTAGATATTCATCCATCAGGTAGGTCAAGGTAAAATATATAGGTTACCCTAAACAAGTACTACTTTATAAAAAATGGCTCTAGTAAAAATATCATGTCTATTAATGACAACTGTTAAAAGATTTATTATGATAACTTGTATCTGATTTTTTTAAGATATATTTTCCCCCAGTCTAATTAAATGTTTCCTAATTTTGTTGTTCTTTTCAGAGAGCCAACTTTTGGTTTTGTTGCTTATTTTCTATTCTCTAGTTCATTTATTTATACTCTAATCTTTATTATTTCTTTCTGATTACTTTGTTTTTATTTTGTTCTTATATTCAGGTATCATGAGGTAGGAACTTAGGTTATTGATTTTATTTGAGATTGTTCTTCATTTTTGATGTAGGCATTCACAACTATAATTTTCTCTATAGCTATATTCCATACATTTTGATATCTTGTCATTTTTTTCCTTCATCTTAAAGTATTTCCTAGTTCCTTTTGTGATTTCCTTCCTGATCCATTGATTATTTAGGGAATTGTTTTTTTAGTTACCACGTATTTATGAATTTCCAAAATCTCTTTCTGTCATTGATTTCTGATTTTATTCCATTTCGGTCAGAACACATGTAAACTATTTCAAAAAACAGAAGAGGCTTAAATACTCCCCAACTCATTATATAAATGCTGTTGGTTTCAAAACTACATGAAGATGTTACAAGAAAAGAAAACTACAAACCAAATATTTAAAGATTATAAATGCAAATGTGCTTGACAAAAGACTAGCACACCGATACAGCAACACATGAAAAGGATAATATACCATTACCAAGTAGGATATGTAGTGAGAATTAAAATTAAAAAGATTAAGCAGTGTAATATACCATGTTAACAGAAAGAAGGACATAACACTTATTGTTGGGAATGTAAATTTGTACAACTTCCATAAAAACATTATGGATTTTTCTCAAAGAATTAAAGATAGAATTGTCATTTGATAGAGCAAGCCCACTACTGAGTATCTCTCCAAAGGAAAGGAAGTCATTATATCAAAAAGATATCTGCAATCATATGTTGACTACAGCACTATTCAGATGAGCAAAGATATGTAATCCACTTAGGTTTCAATCAATAGATGACTGGATAAAGAAAATATATACATACACATGCATGTGTATATATCTATACACACACCATTGAGTACTACTCAGCCGTGAAAAATGACACAGTTATGTCTTTTGCAGCAACATGGATGAAACTAGAGGCCATTATCTTAGCTGAAACTCAGAAACAGAAAATCAAATACCTCTTGTTCTCACTTATAAGTGAGAGCCAAATAATTTGTTCGTATGGTCACAAAGCATGACATAATTCACCTTAGAGAATTGGAAGGGTGAGAAAGGGGGAAGGTGGAGGGAGTGTGGGATATAAAGTTACCTTTCTAAAAATGACTACTTTACACCTCATTCTGTGGCTCATGCCTATAATCCTAGCACTTTGGGAGGCCAAAGCAAGTGGATAGCTTGAGCTCACAGGTTCGAGACCAGCCTGAGCAAAAAGTGAGACCCCCCCGTTGCTACTAAAAATAGAAAAACTGAGGCAAGAGAATTGCTTGAGCCCAAGAGTTGGAGGTTGCTGTGAGCTATGATGCCATGGCACTCTACCAAGAGTGACAGCTTAAAATTGTGTCTCAAAAGAAAAAAAAAGGACTACTTTATAAATGTACTAGAGGTTCTAATCAGTACAATTAGCCAAAAAAATGAAGTACAAGGCATTTAGATTTAAAAGTAATAAAGTAAAGCTCTCTTCATTCACAGATGACATCATCTTATACATAGAAAATCCTGAGAAATCATCATTCCCATACCCACACCTAAAACACTATTATTTTTATTAGTTATAAATACTATTGGAACTAACAAGAAAGTTCAGTGAGTTTGAAAAATAGAAGATCAATATACAAAAATCAATTGCATTTGTATATACTGAAAGTGAATATTTGGAAAATGAAATTAAGAAACTGAATTTACAATAGTTGAAAACTGATAAAAATATTTAGAAATAACTTTAACAAAAGACATGCAAGACTCAAGCAGTCAGTTTTACAAAATATCGTTGAAAGCAATTAAAACAGTTCTAAAGGAGTGGAGGCATTTTTCAATGTTTGTGGATTATAAGACTTAATCATGTTAATATGGTAATATTCCACAAATTAATCTCCGGATTCAAACAGCTGCCTCTTCTCTGTTCAAATCGACAGACTGATTCCCAAATGCATATGGAAATGTTTAAGGGACGTGGAATAGACAAAACAATCTCAAAAAAGAACTAAGTTGGGAGATGCTTAATTCCCAATTCCAAATCCTACTAAAAACCTATATAATCAAAATAGTATGGCACTGGAGTGGGATAGACAGAGATTCATAAATGAGAATTTAAAGTCCTTCATATTTATGTTCAATTGAGTTTGGGCCAAGGGGCCAAGACTTTGTGGTGGGGAAAGAATAGTCTCTTTTTAACAAATACTGCTGGGACAAGAAGAAGGAAGAGAGGAAGGGAAGAAAGGAAAAATGGAGGAAGGGAGGGAGGGAGAGAGAGAGGGAGGGAGAAGGAGAAAAGGAAGGATGAGAAAAAAGAGAAGGAAAGAGGAGAAAAGAAGAAGGAATAAATAGAAAGAAATTACCTACCTGCCTAACACTAATTGCAAAATCAAACTTGAAATGGATCATAGAACTAAACATAAGGGTAAACCTATAAATCTGTTGAGAGAAAACATAAACTGAAGTCTCTCCGATATTATATTTGGCAATGCTGTTTATTATAGAATACTAAAATAACAAGAAAATGAAAGAATAAATAAATCAGACTATATCAAAAATAATAATTTTGGAGTTCAAAGGACAGTATCAAGAAAGGAAAAATAAAACTCACAAAATAGCGAAAAACTATTTGTAAATCATATACAGGATGGGTGACTAGTGTTATAAACATATATGGAAATAACACAACTTCAAAATTACAAATAATCCAATGAAAATAGGCAAAGAAGAAGTAAAAATTGCCCCATAAGCACATGAAAAGATCTTTAACATCATTAGTCAAGGGAATATTTAAATTGAAACCACAGAGAGATATCACTTCTCACTTATCAGAATACCTTTCTGGAAACTTCATACATTCCTGTGGGGGATGTAACACAGCGCAGCTGCTTTGAAAACGATTTGACATTTCCATTAAAAGTTAAAATTGGAATCACCATGTGACTCAGATGTTTTGCTTCTAGCTACACACTGAAGAAATTGCAAACATATGTCCATGCAGAAACCTGCATATGAATGTTCATAGCAGCATTATTCACAATGACCAAAAAAGTGAATGCAATTCAGACACCTCTCAGCTGAAATAGATAAGTAAAATGTTGCATATTCATGCAATGGAATATTATTTGGCCATAAAAAGGAATGAAGTACTAATATGTAGGTCAGGTCACTGTGACGATTTTTTAATTAATTAATTAACTTTTTTTTGAGACGGAGTCTTACCCTGTCACCCTGGGTAGAGTGCTCTGATGTCATAGCTCATAGCAACCTCAAACTCTTGTGCTCAAGTGATCCTCTTGCCTCAGCCTCTTGAGTATCTGGGACTACATCTGGGTGGAGTGCCCACCACAACATCTGGCACATTTTCTTTTTAATTTTTAATTTTATTATCTTTAGCAGAGATGGGGTCTTGTTCTTGCTCAGGCTGGTATTGAACTCCTGAGCTCAAGCAATCCGCCTGTCTTGGCCTACCAGAATGCTGGGATTACAGGGGCGGGCCACCTTGCCCAGCCACTATGAAAGTTTTGAGACAGGCTGTCATATGGTAAGAACCACAGTCAACAGCATCCTTTCTGATTCACCTGTGCAAATTTCAACTGGCTAGGAGGCTTCAGTTGTTTCCGTCAGCATGGATTTTAAGTTTCTTAATTTTTGTATACTCCAAAAGTTTCATAATGATCCATGTACATGCTACAAGAGGTATAAATCTTGAAATACTAAGGTAAACAAAAGACTATTTATTGCAGATGCCATATAAAGGTAGGTTTAAAGTACCAATATGTAGTAGAGTGGTTACTAGGGGAAGAAGTAGTGAGGGAGAATTAAAGCACATGGGTTTGTTGTGGCTTGATGAAATTATTCAAAAATTAAACAGTGAAGGTTACACAACTCTATGAACATACTAATACCCACTGGATCATATACTTTAAAAGCAAAACTATTATTTTGTGTGATTTATACCCTAACAAAGCTACTACTTGATCGAGCCTGTACTTTTTTCATCAAGGGAGAATTTCTAGGCAAACCTCTACTGGATCTTTCTGCAAGAATCAGTTCAGAAAACCCATCTTTGTGTAACCTAACAGCCATCAGTGAAATGATCAGCTTTCCTGGAACATCATTTAGATTTTGATTGCATTTATCAAAGTGTAAATCCATTATTTCTATGGTATTTGACTATGATAGAAGTCAGGGATCATATTTCATTTATATCTGTATCCCAGCATCCAGATTCTGTGTGTTCAATAAGTGAATGATCAGGGAACATACAGAAGGAACACAGACAGACTTCCAATACTCCACATGTACATAGACTTAAAATGAACCATTATAAATCTCAGCAAGGTTGGCTGCTGTTCTGTACGGAAGACTATTCAATATTTAGGTGAAAAGAAATAATATTCAAATTTAAAAGATCTCAAAGGAAAAAAATAATCTAGGGGAAACATGAGAAAAAAAAGGTTAAAGAAAGGGAAATGTTTGGGTTTTTGCATCTGAAAGGTTGCAGGATCACTTGGGAATAGTAAAGTCCCATCCGAACAATTTATTCTGTTGCCAGAAGAGCTTACTCTCTTCTGCTTACTATGACCTATTGAAGTTTCAGGATTTTAGTAGCTTCCCATTTTAGGGCAATTTATCATTTTCAATCCAGCTGCTCCAGCTTTACTGGCAGAGTGGGTGGCAAATTGTAAAAGAAACAAGTGGCTCACGTATTCAGTGAGATCAAAGTATAAATCCTTCATTTTCCACAAATGTTCTCAGAGATGACAGTTTCATTGGTGAATCAACCAGGCCCTCTATTGCTCATTAGAAGTGGGAGGCAGATATGTCAACAAACATTTCCAGAGTTTCTGGAAGTAATCAACCTGAATGCCCACTTCTTTGATTCCAGAATCATGGGAAAGAACTGATAAGCTAAATTCCATAACAACAGAGAGAAAAAGGAAAGACAAGTCATTTTTGTTAGTTAACTATGGTGGATAAAAATGAATAGTACCATGACTACGCTCTTTACTGTAGGAGAGTAAAGATTGCATAGTCCTCGTGATAGGTGGCAAGACATTCAGAAACCAAGTATAGTGTCAGACATTTATTTTGAGTCCACATAACATGGTCCTCAACATTTAAAGCTACCTGGATGTTAGAATACTAGGTGAGGATTTTATCAAGTCTTAAACTTACATCCCAAACTCCTTTCTGTTGTCCTAATCTTGTGCTTTGCATAGCTTTGCTCAAGTTTGGAAACTCCCTCACCCCACGGTCAAGGGCACTCTCTCATATTGTCTCACTTTCTTCACCTTCCACAGCCCATTCAATCCTCTTAACTTATGCAAGGGTTTGTATCCTCTTGAAACCTGTGTTAACATCCAGAATTTTCTCTAAGAATATGAATGGGGCTTTGGATCCTGATGGTAGGAAGAAAGATTGGGGCTCCCATGGTCTTGTACTAGCCTGGCTTCCAAGTGGAAAAGTCTAAGAAGCCTTCAGATTCTTTTCATGATGAACACTATGAAGTTGCCATCCTATGTTCTACCTTCTATCATGCCCCAAATGACTGTATTCCCTCATGACTGGAGCTGGTTTACCAAAGCTGCTTCTACTATTTCTGGGGGTGCCGAGGAGTTGTGTAGCCTGGATATCGGCAGTAAGGTTATGCATTCAACGTAACAATTAAACTGACTAATAGCTATGTTGCCTTTTAGGATTGCTCCAGTCAACAGTTATTAAACAAAGACAGTAATAACTCTTCCCTGTTGGGTCTGAACTTTCCGACTCCTCCCCATGCTACACGTAGACCTTCCCCAGAAAGTGGAGGTGATTCCATCAGTGGAGGGAGCATGTATAATTTGTTCAAAGCTGTGTTCTTCCCAGCATTTGGCACAAAAAGTTCTACATAGTAAGTGCTCAAAAATATTTGTTAAATTAAATGTTTATCTTACATAGGAGTCTGTTGTAAACAAAGGGAAAGGAATGTGTGAAAGAATTAAGGTTAAAATGCATGATAGGGGTGGAAAATTACACAAAATGATAAGTCCTGATGCATAAAATATGAGGAGGGGCCAAGACGTGAGATGATCCTGAATGATGAGGAATTGGAACCCAGCTTGCCAAATACATATGAAGAGGCAGAAAGAGGTGATGGGAAAGAATAGAGAGAGTCAAGGTAAGGGGAGACACAATCATTTATTCAGTTACTCAGAGTTTGAGTGCTTTCTGTGTAATGCACATTATTTTCTTGTTGGCCCAGGAGAGGTAAGATTTACAAGATACTGTTCCCAAGTAACTCACAAAATAGGTGGCATTAATAGCAAAAATATAAAATTGTCTTTTAGAGGGCCTTTTACGGACCAGGTGCTTCTCATATACTGTTTGAAAGCATCCCGGTAAGGCCACAGGCGGACAGGTGTTCTCACTGTCAGCCTCCTGTAAGTGAGGAACTGGTGGCGCAGAGAGCTGCTGGTAACAAAATTTCAGGTGGGACAGCTGGGTTATCAGGTACGTGCGCTGTGTCTACTGGCAGATGGAAGGAGAACCAAGGGTAGGTCTCTTTGGGGTGCAGCCTGAAGTTCACGGGGGAGTGAAGGAGTGATAAGACAGGGAGTAGAAACTCGAGTCTTTCTAGAGGCCTTTGAACCCTCCAGATTATTGATGAATCCTTGGACCAGCGGGAAAAAGCCATTTGTTTAAACGGTGACACTGGGCTTGGCACCCGTAGCTCAGTGAATAGGGCAACAGACACATACACTGAAGCTGGTGGGTTCGAGCCTGGCCCACGCGTGCTGAACAACAATGACAACTGCAATCAAAACATAGCTGGGCCTTGTGGCGGGTGCCTGTAGTCCCAGCTGCTCAGGAGGCTGAGGCACGAGAATCACTTAAGCCCAAGAGTTTGAAGTTGGTTGCTGTGAGCTGTGACGGCATAGCACTCTGCTGAGGGCGACATAGTGAGACTCTGTCTCTCCCCCCCCCCAAAAAAAACCCCAAAAAACAAAGTGAAATTGGGTAAAATCAAGACCTAATATTTTAAGTCCTTTCACAGAATGAATCAGTAATTTGGCATTTTCACTTTACTTAATTTTCTTTAAACCCTGGCTTACTGGTACATCGTGTAAAAAATAGAAGTCTGAATAAGGTCTGGTTTAGTTTCATCAAGATGGCATCAGATCCCCAAATTGTCTGAGCTTTTAATATTATACAATTTATTCCAACAGGTTTGAGTAGATTCATTTCTCTGTCAAACAATTTTTTAATTTATACCCTAAAATCAATCAATTTATCCAAGTCTCTAGTGCTGAATATAAAAAGCCACACATATATAGGTATGCATATATGTGTGTATACACTAGGCATTGTATACATAAAAATACATACAAACATATGTATGTATTTATACACACACACGCAGACAGGTAGGTAGATACCCATTAGTTTATGCACTTTCCCAATGAACAGAATGAGATAAATTATTTCATATATATTCAATGTCAAATGTTATAAAATGCTGTATATTTTAAGTGGATTTCTTGGTATTTACAAGCAATGCAAAGTTATTGCATATTATTGTAGAAACTTAAGCACTCATCCATCTTTTCAAGAGGGTTGTCTATGGAGCACCCTAGTGATCTGCTTTCAAATATTCAAAATTCTGTTGCATGTGAGTCACAGGGAGGAGGATTGGAAAATATTTGCGTTCACTCCCAAGCTGCTGCCTTTGTTTTCACTGGTATTTGATGTTTTGTTCTCAGGGGTGTTGCAATAAGAAAGGGCAGCATAAAGGGCCCAACAGAAGCAGGTCTGTCTCACGTTAAAGAGCTAGGTCGGGTCTGCTGGATTGCTGTCTGTGTTTTATCCTGGTGCCTAGGGGAGGAGAAGTATTTCAGGGCACTTCTCTGAAATGCTACTCTGAAATACTTCTCTGTTTTCTCTTCTGAGATCACAGACAACCTCCAGATCAGAAATGCAGGACTCCAGCTGCCACAAAATAAATTTTATTACTCTTTACATATTATTAGATAAAATAGATTATACTTTTACTGGGTTGAGAGTTATTAATAAATTCAAATCTAATCATTTTGCAAACTTATTCAAATGTCCTTCTACTTTTATTGGACCTCAGATATCACTAAACAAAACTGGATGTCAAAAAATATAATTGCTTCTTTTCTTTATTGAATTGATGTTTTCTTCTGCTCTGTAAGCCAAATTTTAAATGGATTTTATGTTCTCCAATTTAAATAATGTCCATAAATGTATGTCTATTCAGATAGAAGAACATATCAGCAAATCCTTGTTAGATAATTCGTATTTATGATTTTAGAAAACATCCACAAAACTTGTATACACATATGCTCATCTTAATGCATGAAAAACTGAAACTTGGACAATGTATCACTTGTCTAGGTCATTGACGAGAGCTTCAGATTTCTTAAGCACAACCAGCCTCTGGTATCCTTAATGCTTTTCCATACAATCCAATTTTGAGTTAACAGTAACAAAATTACCTGTGTATAATATGTACCGCATTCATACAAAAATTCCTCTAGATGTCTCAATCATGGCTCTATTATTGCTATAATTTTTTCAGAATTCAATCTAAACTGGTATGGACACACACACAAGATTCAATCAATTAATAAACATTTCATAAGAAGAAAAAGAAAGTTGAAATTATGGAAACAATTCAAATGACCACCAATATGTGAATAAATTAATAAAATGTAGTATATGCATTCTATGGAGTACGACTGAGCCATAAAAAATGGTGATCTAGTAGCTTTTGCGACAATGTGGGTGGAACTGGAGACCATTCCTCTAAGTGAAACATCACAAGAACGGAGAAACAAACACCTATCCTCAATACCAAATTGGAACTAATCGATCACCACTGAAGTGCACGAATGGAGGTAAATCTCAACGAACACAAGCTGGTGGGCATGAGGTCAGGATGGGTAAATTCACACTTATTAGGTTCAGTACACACTAAGTGGATGAAGGGTACACTTACGTGTATAACTTTGACTCAATCTGTACAAAAACAAAGTATGCAAACAAAATATGTGTACCCCCTAAAATCCTGGAATTTCTTTAGAAAAAGAAAAAAGTTGAAATTATTAGCTCAGTACATCACCACTCAGGAAGGCAGAAGTATCATCATGGGTGGACCTTCCATGCCATCTCTCTGCTTCTGTCCACTCAGGTTTTTATCCTGTAAGATGGGCTTCTCCGTAGGAGCACATATTCCTGAGCACAGACCCCTCCTGGCATCACCCATCCTCAGCACTGTCACACAGAAGGAAAGGACTTTCGTCCAACTTTTCTACCTGGAATAAAGACAGGTAGGTTCCTGGTTGGCACAAATGAGTAAAGTGTTCTTTCCTAGATCAATCACTGAGGATGGATTGGTAAGAACATATTTAAAATGGCAATTTTCAGAATAAGAAGGAAAGGATGAGGTTCCCAAGAGAAGAAAGATGAGTGAAGATAAGACTCATGGCATGAAGCTTCTGTGATGTTACCTTGTTCAGTTTAGGGTTTCCAGTCCAGAAGTTAATTTCATAGAATACCTATTTGGGCCCATGTTTCCTTCCGGAATAACTTAAAAATTGAATCTAATAATCTTAACTATTTCTATTTTTTTCCTTGAATTATGGGCACAGGTAGTTTCTAAGGAAGGAAAATTGTACAGCTCTGACTCACTGATGTAACAGGGATCAGGTCCAGAGACCCTACGTAGAGTCTACAGCCGAAACTAGTTCCAAGCAGAAAACCACAATTCTGCAACTTATTATGCGGTAATGATTCATTAAACAAAACAAACACAAGTATTGATACCAGTTGAGATACCAGGTCAATTAAGCCTCAAGATTATCCAAAGGAAACAAACATATCTAGTCCAAAGATCTTAGGAGTAAGACCTGATGAAGGAAAATAAGTAGGGATCAGGCTACTATGTAATTCCAGAGTCAGCCAGAGGTCAGCTGCCTCTGATTTATAATTTATATCCAATCTCACTGACAGTGGACGCCTGAGGGTAAGAAGGGAATTTGTGTTCTAGGCTAATGGTATACTTAACAGAGAATTGCATAATACTTACTGAATAATCAGAATGCACATTTCTTACATATGTGCAGTTTTTTAACATGTAGGCCAGCTGTGATAGAGCATTTCTTATGGAAATCCAAAAATCTCTGAGCCCCAAGCTGCAGATCTTCAGTTTATTTTCTCTGGTTTTTCAGTTGCTGTCTCTCTGTGTCCTAATTTGTGTTTTTCTCCTCGGATCATTCCAAACGTGCCACTGCCTCCTGTGGTTTCCAGGGACATGAAAAGAGAAAAGGTCTTGTCTCTGAGTAACACTTGCTTTATTTTTCTCTACCTCTTAAAATGTTTTATAATATTCTCTATTTTGACACTTTATCCATAGCTGGTCAAGACGTGAGTGGCCAGTCCTTAAGGGGACTTTTTCTCATGAAGCACCTGAGATCTACTTTGACTTGGGAGGCTTGGCTCACTTTCACTCCTGCCTTAGGCAGCAGAGACCAACTAGCTGGAGGGAAAACCCCAAACCCATTCCTTTTGCTTCTGGGTAGTCTCCTTTTCCCAGTTGTGGGGAAGATGGGTCAATTAGGCTTTTGCGCTTGAAGGGCTGGCAGGTGCGGGATTATTTTGAGTAAGCATGATTAAGCTGACAGGTGCCATGTTATCTGAAGTGCTCATGATTAAGCAATATAATGTCATTCTTTAGCGCTGGATTTGAAGACATTGTTGTTTTGGCTGCTATGTAAGACCCCAAAGCTTTCTGCCCGTGTGGACTTCCCAAGGTGAACACTCTTTTTTTTTTCTTTTTTTTCCTTCTATTTTTTTCCTTTTATTAAGTCATATACACATAGATCATGAATACATTTATGTTTTGTGGGGTACAATGTGTTGATTTTTTAATATAATTAATATAGCTTTTACCTCGTTTACTTAATTATTGTGTTAAGACAATTATGTTCTATAGTTGGTAGATCTGACTTGTACCCTTACAGTATGCTCCATATGTGTGGTCCCACCATTTACTCTTCCTCTATTGAACTTCCCATCTCCCCTCCCATCCCCCTCCACTTCTCTACTTCATCCTAAGCTATATCTGTGATCGATCTTTCATAAGAAAATGTGAATAATTATAAATTGGTTTCATAAAAGTATTGAGTACATTGGATACTTTTTCTCAAGGTGAACTTTCTATGAGGAAGCTTCTTATGCTAGCTCGCTTGCCCCCACAAGATGAATGAAGGCCAATGTCCCCAGGCTTGCTTACTGGCCACCATGAGCTAAATAAAGGGCATGTCCCAGGTACGCCCTTCCTCTCCTCCTCGGTTTTTCTTTAGTCTGTCCTAATTTGGTGCAAACCTTCTTGGCCTCAACCTCTGGCACTACACCAGTCTTCCTTATAGCCAAGTTTGGCCACTGATTAAGTTCGAGCTGATAGAGTGTGAGTGGGTATAATGGGACCCACTTCTACAACTGTCCAGTAAAACCTCCCATGAGCCCTTGCAGGAGCCTCTCTCTTCACAGCTATCAAGGGGGAGTCCACTGAGGGTCTTATTACAGGGAGGTAAAGTCACCCCCAGAAGGGATTCTGGTCCTTGATGAACACTTAGATGGCCACCTGCCTGGAAGCTTCCCCTGGTACTGGGAATAGAGAACAAAGTCAACTTTTTTTTTTTTTTTTTTTTTTTTAAGTCCCGATAATTGAAAGGCAAATTCCTTTCTCTGCCTTTAGTCAACATCACCTGGAAAGAGTTGATCCTTCTCATCTCCAGTTGCTGGTAGTTTGTCCCTTCATTTCCCCTTTCAGCGTCGATTAGTCCAGTGTTAGGACTTAACACTAGTCACTGCATGGTACCTTCTGAAGGATGGGGACCGTCTTTATTTAATATGTGCCAGACAATTTATGAGCAAACCACATAGCATGCAATGTAAATGTGCAGATTGATCCAGAAATCCACAATAGAAATTCAGGAGAATTTTTTTTCTTCCCCAACCAAGATAGGGCTAGGGCCATAGTAAATAGAAAACAGGTGTGTAACTGCCCACTGACTCTCACTCAGATCATCTCAGTGTTCACAGGTGTGTGTTAACTAGTGCCGTCAGAGCAAGTAGGGAAGCACATTTAAAAACTTTCATTTTATTTTATTTATTGACAAGTAGAATTTTATCCAGCGGATATTGCACTGTAATAATTCATCTACTGAAGGACTTCGGATAGTTACAAAATTTTGGCTATCAAAAATTAAGCTTCTATGAACAGTTATGAACACATTTTACATGGATATGTTTTGATTTCTCTGGGATAATTGCCAATAAGTGCAAATTCTGGGGCATATGAAAGGTTTGTGTTATTTTTTTCAGCTTTATGGAGGTATAATTGGTAACAAAACTTCCCATGATCAAGGTATATAATTTGGCGAGGTTGAAGCTATGCATAAGCTCGAGTTACTCTCACCACAATCAAGGTGATGAATATACCCAGGCCTTCTGAAAGTTGTGTGTATGTTTGTTTACAGTAAGAACATTTATCGTGAAATCTACCTGCTTCCCAAATGTTTAGGTGCACCATAAATTAAACAGGACAGATGCCTTGTTGTACAGTAGATCCCTGGAACTTAGTGAAGGACAATAGATCCCTGGAACTTTATACCCATTGAACAGTAATTCCTAAATCCTCCTCCCCACCTTTCTCTGGTAACCACTATACTGGTGTGCGTACAATAGACTATTGCACATAGAATGGGAAAATATATATACACACACATATATGTATGGATGATTAATTTAGATACCTCCTACTACATATAAGAGAGATCATGCAGTATTTGTTTTTCTTGGATTTACTTATTTCCTTTAGCATAATGCCATTTAAATTCAAGTACATTGTTAAAAGCAGAGGATTTCCTTCAGTCGTAAGACTGGATTAGACCCGGTTGCACACACATGCTGCCTTTTCTTTTTCCATTCACTTGTTGATGGATGTTGGGTTGTTTCCATTACTGAGTTTTTGTAACTAATGCTGCAGTGAGCATGGGAGTCCTAATTTATCTTCAAGGTCGTGGTTTTGATTCTTTTGGACACAAACCAAAAGCAGAAGTTTTGGATAAGACAGTAGGTCTATTTTTAATTTTTTGAGGATCCTCTTCCCTACTTTCCACAGCAGCTGCACCATTTTATATTCCCACCGACCGCATTCAGGGTTTCCAATTTTCCCACCATCTTGCCAATACTTGTTATTATTGTTTGGGGGATTTTAAACTTTATTTTTAATTTGGTACATAATAGTTGAATATATTTATAAGGTGCATGTGATGTTTTAATACAGGCATACAATATGAATTAATCAAATCAGGGTAATTGGTGTATTCATCATCTCGGGAATTTACCATTTCTTTGTGTTAGGAACATTCCATTTCCACTATTCTAGTTATTTTAAAGTGCACCCTAAATTATTGTTGATTACAGTCACTTCGTTGTCTTATCAACTATTGTTCATTCTAACTAACTATATTTTAGCACCTATTAATCACCCTCATTTTGTGCCCCTCCCCCCTTCCCAGCCTCTGGTAACTACGATTCTGCTTTCGGTCTCCAGGAGACCAGTTGTTTATAATATTTAGCTACCATATATGAGTGAGAACATGTGAGATTTATTTTTCTGCGCTTGATTTATTTTTCTTAAAATAATGTTGTCCAGTTACATCCCTGTTGTTGTAAATGACAGGATTTTATTCTTGTTTGTGGTTATTCCGTTGTGTATGCACACTACAATTTCTTTATTCATTCATTCACTGATGGTTTCACCGGTTGATTCCAAATATTGGCTGTTGTAAATATTGCAGCAATAAACAGATAATAGCCATCCTAATAATATCTGTATCCTAATAGGGATGAAGTGATATTTTACCTTGTTTTTTATTTGCATTTCCTGATGCAAAATTACTGATTAGTAATTTTGAAAATATTTGTACATGCTTGATAACCATTTATATATCTTTTTTTTTTTTTTAGAAACATCTATTCAAATTCTTTGCCCATCTTTAATTGGGTTATTTGGGTATTTTACTATTGAGTTGTAAAAGTGGAACTCCTAGATGAACAATTGGGCAAGAAAAATAAGTAAAATATATCCAACTCAGAGGGAATGACATGAAATTGTCTCTGTTTACAATATGACTGGTCTTATGTACAGAAACTCTAAAGATGCTATCAAGAAGACAGTTAATGCTAATAACCAGTTTCAATAAAGTTGCAGGATAGAAAATCAACAGTCAAAAATTGCATTTCTATACATCAACACTGAACTATCTGAAAAGGAAATTAAGGAAACAATCCCACTTACCATAGCTCCATAGAAAGAATAAAATACTTAGAAATAAGTGGAACTAAGGAGGTGAAACCCTTACACTCTGAAAACTATAAAACCAAAAATAAGGTAAACACAAATAAATCAAAAGACATGTGTTCATTAGTTGAAAAAAAATCATTAAGATGTGCATACCCCACAAAGTGATCCAAAGATTCAGAGAAACCCCTAGCCTAATTCCAAAGATGTTTTCTTTTGCAGAAATAGTAAAAATAATCTTAAAATTTAACGAAACCACAAAAGACCTCAACTAGTCTAAGACATTTTGAGCAAGAAGAACAAAGCTGGAGGCATCACACTTCCTAATTTAAAAACATATTACAAGGTTACAATGGCTAAAAACAGTATGATATTGGCACAAAAATGAGCATATGAACCGCTGGTTATGTATGACAATGTTTGTATGTAAACATATTGATGCTGGAATTTCAGGTTCTTGGTCTCAGGCGATTCGAAGAAGGAATCGAAGGACCACAAGAGTAGTGGTAAGTCAGGATTTATTTACAGGAAAGAAGAATAGTGGTAGGTCAGGATTTTATTTATAGGAAAGAATTATAAGTAGAGGAAGAATTAAACCTCCAGGCAAGAGGACCCAGGAGGGGAGCAAACTCCCTTGCCTCTGGAGGGAAACAGGCAGCTCTTCCTGTTCCCTCTCCGAGGTCTAGCCGAGGTCTGTTTCTGGAAGGGAGCAGGCAGCTCTTCCTGCTCCCTTTCCGAGGTCTAGCTGAGGTCTGGCCGAGCGAGGTCTGCTTCTGAGGGAAACAGGCAGCTCTTCCTGTTCCCTCTCCAATGTCTGCTTCTGAGCTCTTCTCACTCCGCCGTCCTACCGAAGTCTCATCTGAGCTTTCTGCTCCGTGGGCTTATATGGGATTTTTGGGGGGTGGGTCTTCATCAGTCATCCAATGAAGACCCGGGCCCTGGAGACTGACAGGTTATTGACCAGTCAGATGTGCACGAGGAAGAGACAGCAAGGCGCCAGTGTTTTCCGCACAGGTGGTTGGTTCTTTTTCAAGCCGGTTTCTTCATCCATCACAGCACCAGCGCCGCCAGGGCCAAGGCAGCGGTTGTAGAGCTGTCTTGTCCTGCATCATTACTACTCCCCCAAAGGTCTTTAACTCACTCAAAATTTGCTCCAGCTTTCTCACTCTGGCTCCTACCAAAATCAAATTCTCAAACCATTCTCAGCCATATGAAATTCAAATTATCATTGGGCTTTTCTTTCTTCTAAGATAAGCTCTAAAGTAATAACTACCACCCTGCTCAACAATTTAATTAAAGATCAAGACCTATTTCCAGATGTAAGTGATTGTAGGAAGAAACTTTTTGTCATAGTCTAGTTCTATTTATTAAGTGCTGAAATCCACGGCACCCCCATACCCTCAAATATTAAATTTAAATATCACTGCAGTTAGGTAAGATTTGCAAGTAATAGATGTCATCTTTCTGCTTAATACTATGCAAATCTGAATCAGATAAGTTTGGAATTTCCCCCAGAATACAGGAGATATAACAAGAATTGAGGAGAACTCTTTAACCTTAACTTTAGTGGTAAGAAAAAGTACTTAAATGTTCAGATGTGTAAAACCACCCCAAAATAACCTTTCATGTTCCTGCTCTCTGCAGAAATATTTCCTAAAGCTTAGTAGAGCTAGGTAGAAATGGGCTCTGGATTAATTTTGACCTTCTGCGGCAATGCATTTCCAAGATCAAGAATTTATGTGTGCAGAATATTAAATGTCAAATGCAAATATGAAAATGGAGCTGCACAGTTGCAGACAGTCCCTAATTGATATTGAGCAGACTATTCCCTTTAAATGTTAATGAAACTGTTGTAATTACCAAATGACCAAAACAGCTCAGAAGCCAGGGTTCACAGCTGTAAACCATTACTTGTAAATTACTGGCACAGGCCCGCATTAGCAGATGGCTCAGCCCATGGAAGAAAACTTCCTCAAGATGCTTTTCTTCCAGGCCTGGGCTTGGGAACAAATTAGATGAGCATATTATAGAGGGCCAGAGTGCCTGTTTGGACATGTCATTGGAGATAAGCACTTCCTTTGATCTTCTTATTTTTTTTTTATTACATTCTTTGCAGAAAGTGCTGAATATCACAGAACACAAAGAAAAGAGAAAGAGAAACTGACAGAGCTTATAAATGTTGCAGGAAGGTTCAGATATGTACATTTCTGCTGGCTTTTGAAGGAGCAGTGTGCTTGCTACATCCTGAGGCAGATGGACATGCTGGGCTGGAGGTAAATACTGAAAGGGGGAAGGTGTGTGTGTGTGTGTGTGTATGTGTGAGAGAGAGAAAAGAGGAGAGGAGAGGATAAAGAGATGGTAACATCTGCTAATAAGCCAGTTGGCAGAAAAACAATAAGAAAAATAGGGCATTTTAATGGACTTAGTGCCCTCAAGACAGAGAACTTCTATAAAGCTGTGTAAGCAAAACTAAGCAGTAAAAACAAGTGTTGTCTCTGTTACAGAAGGCCTGTGGCTCTTCACAGCTTCTTTCTGTAAAGACCACAGCAACTTTGCTCATTCTCTGAGGTTAAATTTAGTGAAGACTTTAAAAAAGAGTTAGGTTCAGCTTCACATTTCACTAATATGGATGAAATATTAATTGATATATTTGCCAAAAACAGGAGGAAGGAAGTGTTTGTCTTGTGTTGTAAACTACAACCTATCCTAAAAATGAAACAGTGGACTTTTCCCTGCCATGACCTGCTCTGTAGAATATGTTTAAGGGACACAGTGCTTACAATCACAGAAGTGCAAGCAACACCCACCTTCTAAACAGTTTCAATCCCAAGGTGGTGCAGAAAAAATTTGTTAGGATTTCAAAATGTATCTTCATAGAAAAGAAAAAAAGGATGTTATAGCTTCTTCTAGGTTTTGAGGAAATATAAAATCATCTAAATAACCTGACTTCATCATAGCAGAAGGGACAAAGCATAGAGATGTAAGTGTGGACAAGGATGTGGGACAGGCCTGCTGTGAAATACTATCAAATATAAAAAATTGAAACATAATTTGAGAATTTTGTCAAGGTAATGCATAATGCTAAGGTTTCCAGGACATGTGTGCTTCGTGTCTAAAACCTATAAGATAACAATACCCAGAATTATAATTGGCTCATAAGTCAGTAATGATTAAAGCCCTGAAGGAACGGCCTGAGTCAGGGTGCAGGGTTAGGGGGCGCTGCGCTGATGGAACCATCTGAGTCAGGAGGCATTTGGTATTGGACTTCAGTGACCTATCATCTTACTGTCTTTGTCCATGAATCTCATTCACAGGTACCGTAGAAACCAGCCCCCTAGACTTTTCTTCTGCTAACTCTCCTGACCTGCAACCCAGACCTGTTAATAGAGATCATCTTGATTCTTTATTTCCCAACTTCCCTCCTTTCCTCAGGGGAGATGATCTTTTAGGTTTTAGAAGAATGCAGAATGAAGTGGTTTAATTCATAATGAGAGATGGCCAATCAGTTCTTAACTCTTCCAGATGTGGAAAGAAAGTGTTATTTTTTTGGGAGTGAGTTATTATTCAAGGGTGGTGGCTTGCAGAGATTATGTGCTTATAAACCTCATCCTGATGCTAATACACTCATGATCTTAAGCATGTTATTCATCATCTCTGTATGCCTCAGTTTCATCATCTATACATTGGGATAATATTAGTATCTACTCCGCAGTATTAATTTGTAGAATTTGAAATGCTTAACATAATCTCTGACAGATGTCACATGCTAAATAAATGTAATTCACTTGATTTTTGAATTGGCCAATTTTAGACAGTTTTACATAGTATCAATAAGAAACTCAGATGTGGAAAAGAATTATTTTCCATCATGAAAGCTACTAACAAGTAACTCATTTTCTGGTTTTGGTAATGTATATAATTGTCTAAAATGCAACCATTGGGGAAACTGGGTGATGTGTAAATGGAACCTCTATGTACTATTTTTACAACTTCTTATGAATCTATTGTACACAAACAGTAAAAACAATAGCAAACCAACCCACTCTTATTTTGTCCCTGAGCCAAATTCACTGCTGTTTTTTTTTTTTTTTCTTGAGACAGAGTTTCACTATGTTGCCCTGGGTAGAGTGCTGTGAGGTCATAGCTAACAGCAACCTCAAACTCTTGGACTTAAGCTATTCTCTTGCCTCAGCCTCCCAAGTAGCTGGGACTACAGGCACCTGCCACAGCATCAAGCTATTTTGTTGTTGTTGTTGTCATTGTTATTTAGCAGGCCTGGGCCAGATTCCAACCTACCAGCCCCAGTGAATGTAGCTGGCGCCCTAACCACTGAGCTATGGCTCCAAGCCTGAGTTTTGATTTTTTTTTTTTTTTTAATTTCAGTTTAACATGAAGATACAAACAACTAGGTGGCAATCTTTTCATTAGTTATAGTCCCTCTTGTAGCTGCTTCTAAGGCTTCATATTTTTCATAGCAATTCCTATGTTCATAGCTACAAAGAGAGATTCCCAAGATGTTGAGTGTGTGTGTTTGTACAGGTGTGAACTGAGAGGATAGTAATATCATGTATTTGCCTGTATTAAGGCAAAAGTGATAACTATATGTAGTTATTTCAATGGGCCATTTACACCAATATGTTTATCACTGTATCCTTTTGTAGAATCTGAAAGACTGCATCTTACAATGTTTTAACAGTTAGCAAAGTGTAATCACGAAAATGTGCTTAGCCATTTTGGGACCATAGAGTTTTTCGAGAATTTAATGACTACTATGAATTCTTACCCCCAAAATGTGTTAAAACAAATCCAAGCAAAATGAGGTGCACAATTTGTTTTTATTTTATGTCATTTTTGAACCCTAACCATGTGCCAGTAATAGTAATAGATACAGGGATGGCAGAATGTGAAATGAATGAAAAGAAATAAGGTAAATCTTGTTCCACCCTTTATTAAACAATAAAAAGATATTACAATTCAACATTACCAACACTATTCTGTGAGACTACAATGTGTTGTCATATAAGATGAGCATCTAAACCATACTTGAAAAAAATCAAGAAAGATTTTCTAGGGAAAGTGGCCTCTAAGCTAAGACCTGAGGCAAAAGCAGGCATTAACCAGTTAATGAAAATGGAATTTGGTTTTAGAATATGAAATAGACGGTGTGAAGTTGTGGTAGCAAGGCACAATAATGGTGGAACTCTGAGAAGCTCAGAAAAACTAGAATATGGCACACAATAATGAGGTTAAATTGGAAAGGAGAGCAGGGACAAGATAGATCAGATAGATCATCCACCACCTTGAAAGCCCTATTAAAAAATATTAATTCCATTGAAGAGCACTGGAGATTCTTTGTAGGGTTTGAGCAGAATTAAATTTGCAATGTAGAACGCTCATTCTGAGTACTACCAAGAATGGACAAGTGGGAGGAGATCTGGAATGAGAGAACCCAGTAAAAAGCCAGTTGCTGCTATGTGGGAAAAAGATAATAATGCTCTATACTCTTGATTGAGGGACATAAAGAGAAGTGGTTGGATTTGTAAAATTTTTGTAAGATGTAAAATGGATGAGATTTTATTTATTTGGATATGAGATGTATGCAAGAGAAAAGTTGAAAGTTATTCTAGGATTTCTATGGTAATGGTGCCACTCATTCCTACACACACTAGAAGAAAAAGAAGAGTTTGAGTAAGAAGACATGAAGTGTTACACCTACTGAACTTCAGTTTCTTTGGGCTAAGTCTCAAGTGGATCATTTAGACACACAGCTCTGGGCTGTGAAGAAAGATACTAGAATTATGAGCACTTGAAAATAATTGAAGCCACATCAGTAGGTGAACTCATACGGAAAGAGGACAGAACCTTAATGAATTGAATTGCTTAGAATAGATGCTAAATGACTATAAAAAAATGACTCCAGAGTACCTTGACACAGAGGATAAAGACATTCTGTTTTTTCTTACCATACCAGTCCCAAAGTGAAGAGGCCAAGCTGGTAGGGTAGGACTACTCTGCTGAGTCTTTTAGGGACGGTTATATGTGGGTGGTCTTTCAGCCCCTAGATGTCATCGTTAGCATGGTTGAGAATAGAGTCCTGAATCCTTTGGAGTCTAGTCCTGTGTGCCCATCACTGCAAATGGAGAGAGAGGGGAAGGAGCATGTCTACAGAAGCAAGTCAGTGACCAGGCTTAGTGGGAGGAATTAAGGAAACACATGCTGGAAAGAGAATCAAAGTCTTCTGCTTGAAATTAAGGGTGGGAACAGCAGGATTGTAAGTCAGATTTACAAAGAAATTTGAGTTGTCTTCATAATGAACTAGAAGCAAAAGTTCCAGAGCAAGTGAATGGTCCAGCTTGCTGGTCAGTCTGCAGCACCTAGCTAAGACTGTAAGTCATAACTTTATAACTGTTGTACCAAATTATTCTATTGTGGAATGTTAAAGATATAACACAAGAGAGATCTCTACAAAGGTTTATGTCTTTCTTACTCTTACCTCTTTATAAATATAGTTAAAGGTCAATTACAAAAATTTAAATAGATCCAAATTTTGTAAATATGACAAAGTAAATTCTGCCCCCAAAGTCAGTAATATCAGTAAGACATTATTATTCAGCTTTAGAAACCCCATGCATGTTATATTTCACATTTTATTTTGATTTTTTTGGTGTGGTTTCTTTATGTGTCTTCATGTGCTAATAATCCTGTTTACAAAGATATGATTGGAATCAACATTTTCACAAATGTCTTTGCCAAGTATGTAAGTAATGGTTCTTCAGAGAGGCAGAAGCAATACGATATATAAATATATGATGGGATTTTTAGGGGAATTTTCTCATGCAATTATGGAGGCTGAGAAGCTCCACAATTTGCCATCTGCAAGCTGGAGACCCAAGAATGCCAGTAGCATGGTTTAGGCCAAGTCTGAAAGACTCAGAACCAGAGAAGCCAATGGCATGATTTTCAGTTGCAGAATCAAAGTCTGAGAGCCAGGTGGCAAGCGGAGGGCAGCTGCTCGTGCAATTACCAGAGTCCAAAGTCTAAAGAGCCTAGAGTTATGATGTTCAGGGCAGGAGAAAGGTGTCCCACTCCCAAGAGACAGAGAGAGAGAGAAAGAGAGAGAGTGAATTCTCTTGTTCTCTGACTTTTTGTTCTGTGTGAGTAACTGGTCTACTAGATGATTTCTTCTCACACTGTGGCCATATCTTCTCCACTCACTCTACCAACTCACACACTAATCTGCTGTGGAAACACCCTCACAGACTTATGTAGAAATAATCCTTTCCCAGCTGTCCAGGTATTCATTAATCCAGTCACATTACACCCAATAGCAACTCCATACCAGGTTTGTAGATGAAGGTCTGACAAGTTCACAAGATCCTCCTAGAAAAAGTGTCACAGACCTCATTATTTAATATCACTGCAGTGGCATTCGAAGTACTCCCCTGAGGAAGCTATGCACCAACATCAGCACCTAGGCCAATGTTCAGAGCAATTTTGGAACTCTTCTGGAATGGACATCAGAGCTATTGTTGCATGATCTTTGATGTCCTGAATGTCATCAATATGTCCTCCTTTCAATATTTCCTTCATCTTTGGGTAAAAAGAAAAGCCACTTGGATCAGATCAGGTGAGTAGGGAGGGTGTTCTGATACAGTTATTCATTTATTGGCTAAAAACTCCCTCACAGACAATGATCTCAAATTGCTCCTCGGGAACATTTTTGCATACACCTATCTCATGCCATGATTTTCAGGTAAGATTTTCTTAACTCTTTCTCTATTGATGTTTACTTGGTTTGCTGTGCTTCTCACACAATTGAACAAATTTTTGCAATGTTTTTATCAATTCTGCTTGTTACTGGCTGCCCTGATCTTTCTTTCTTTTATTTATTTATTTATTAATTTTCTCTCTACATATACATGTGTTTATTTGGTTTCCACTTTTTGCCCTCATAAAATTAAAAAGGCTTAAAATTTAATAACAATAACAATGTTTAAGAAAAGGACTACAAACAAAAACCTTGTAAAGAATGAACAAAGATAAATACATTCAGAAAAGAAATCAGATGATTGCTGCAAGGAAATGTTGAGCAATAATAATAATAATAATAATAATAATAATAATAATAATGCAAAAAAAAGTAACATTCACATTGTCAGATAAGAGTATGTCTATCATAGAATGCTTTGACTCTGAGGTTCAGTATGGAGTCATCAATTAACTTTTTCTTCTTATTTTTTTCCCAAAGCCTCAAAAAGTAGACAGCTAATATTTATAAATAAAAATAAAAGATAATTTCAAAAACCAGATCATACCAAATCTTATAGACAATAGAAAAAGAAGAAATACTTCAAAATCATTCTACTTCATCTGGATGCACCCAATAGTAAAATTGGAAAAAAATATATTATTACAAAAGGAAATTACAAACATTTAACTTATAAATGAGGATGTAATATTCTAAACAACATATTAACAAGTTGAATTAAAATTAATCTTCAAGTAATGTACTTTGGTCAAAATTAACTCCAATTTATGTGAGAATTAGTCACTATTTTCTTTTTTTTCCCTTTCCTTCACCCCTCCCTCTTTCTCTCTCTTTCTGCTCTCCCCTTCCCTCATGCCCCACTGTGTCATTAATTGTCATTAATTGTCCTCATATCACAGTTGAATACATAGGATTCATGCCTCTCCATTCCTGTGATGCTTCACTGGGAATAATGTTTTCCACCTCCATCCAGGTTAACAGAAATGCTGCTAAATCTCCATTTTTTTTTTAATGGCAGAATAGTATTTCATGATATACATATACCACAGCTTGACAATCCATTCCTGGGTTGAAGGGCATTTAGTCTGTTTCCACATTTTAGCAATTGTAAATTGAGCTGCAATAAACAGTCTAGTACAAGTGTCTTAATAATAATTTTTTTTTTCCTTCTGGATAGATGCCCAGAAATGAGATTGCAGGATCAAATGGGAGGTCTGTGTTGAGTTTTTAAGGGTTCTCTATACTTCGTTCCAAAAACATTGTATTAGTTTGCAGTCCCACCTGCACTGTAAAAGTGTTCCTTTTTCTCCACATCCACACCAGCATCTACAGTTTTGAGATTTTGTGATATAGGCCATTCTCGCTGGGGTTAGATGATATCTCAGAGTAGCTGTAATTTGCATTTCTCTAATAAATAGGGACGATGAGCATTTTTTCATGTGTTTGCTAGCCATTTGTCTGTCTTCTTTAGAGAGGTTCTGTTCATCTTTCTTCCCCATTGATGTATGGGATTGTTGGGTTTTTTTTCTTGTGGATTAATGTAAGGTCTGTATAGATCCTAGTTATTAGGCTTTTCTCTGATTCAAAATATGCAAATATCCTTTCCCATTGGCTAGGTTGTCTATTTGCTTTGATTGTTGTCTCCTTAGCCATGAGCATGGTATGTTTTTCCATTTGTTGACATCTTCAGCTACTTCTTTCCTTAGAGTTTCATAGTTCTCTTTATAGAGATCTTTCACATCCTTTGTCAGGTAAACTCCCAAACATTTCATCTTCTTTGGCACTGCTGTAAATGGAATAGAGACTTTGACTGTTTTTTCAACTTGACCATTGTTGGTATATATAAAAGCTACAGATTTATGAGTGTTGATTTTGTAACCTGACACACTGCTATATTCCTTGATCACTTCTAAGAGTTTTGTGGTAGAATCCCTGGTATTTTCCAGATATACAATCATATCATGTGCAAAGAGGGAATGTTTGATCTCTTCTGACCCTATGTGGATACCCTTGATCACCTTTTTTTCCTTAATTGCAATGGCTAAAACTTCCATTACAATGTTAAAGAGCAGTGGAGACAATGGGCAACCTTGCCTGGTTCCTGATGTAAGTGGAAATGATTTCAATTTCACTCCATTCAATATGATATTGGCTGTGGGTTTGCTGTAGATGGCCTCTATCAGTTTAAGAAATGTACCTTCTATACCAATTTTCTTAAGTGTTCTGATCATGAAGGGATGCTGGATATGATCAAAAGCTTTTTCTGCATCCATTGAGAGAATCATATGGTCTTTGTTTTTTAATTGATTTATGTGTCAAATTATATTTATAGATTTACATATATTGAAACAGCCTTGAGACCCTAAGATAAAACCCATTTTGTCATGGTGTTTGATGTGTTGCTGGATTCTGTTTGCTAGGATCTTGTTGAAAATTTTTGCATCAATATTAATTAGTAATATTGGTCTATAATTTTCTTTTCTTGTTGGGTCTTTTCCTGGTTTGGGGATCAAGGTAATGTTTGCTTCATAGAATGTGTTGGGTAGTATTCCTTCTTTTTCTATATTTTGGAAAAGGTTGAGTAATCTAGGTACTAGTTTTTCTTTAAAGGTTTGGTAGAATTCTGCTGTGAAGCTATCTGGTCCCAGGCCTTTTTTTTTTTTAAGGGAGATTTTGTATGGTTGATGCTATTTCAGAACTTGATATAGGCCTGTTCAACATTTCCACTTCATTCTGGCTAAGTCTTGGAAGGTGGTGTGCTTCCAAGTATTGGCCAATTTCCTTCAGATTTTCGTATTTCTGAGAATAAAGTTTCTTGTAATACTCATTCAGGATTTTTTGAATTTATGAGGAGTCTGTTGTTATTTCATCTTTACCATTTCTGATTTCTTAGCAAAGTATCTCAAGAATGGAAGAAAAGGTATCCAATGTACTCAGCCCTACTATGAAACTAATTTATAGCTTTCACATGAAAGCTATAATCCAATTATAGCACAAGAATATGAGGAAAGGGGCAAGGGAGGGGAGGGGAGGGGGGAGGATGGGTGGAGGGAGGGTAATTGGTGGGACCACACTTACTGTGCATCTTAGAAGGGTACAGGTGAAACTTATTAAATGTAGAATACAAATGTCTTAACACAATAACTAAGAAAATTCCATGAAGGCTGTGCGAACCAGTATGATGAAAATATTTCAAATTGTATATAAAACCAGCACATTGTACCCCATGATTGCATTAATGTACCCCATTATGATTTAAAATAATAATAAAGAAATTTTTAAAAAGTTATTCTTTCCACCAGCCCAAATTACCACCCTGGCCAATAGTTACTCTGCTATTTTTCCAACATTTGCTCTGATACCGTATTCAAATGTACTCCAATTTCTATGATAACCAGATACTATATGCAGAATCTCCGAAATTGAGGCTGGTTTTACTAATTTATGTTCATGATGGCATACTCGGAATGAGTTTTGTTTTTGAACATTTGGAGTCAAGGACTATTCTTCTTATCTGTCCTTTCAATTAGGTCACTCTGAATCCTCTAGTGAGATCAACAATTGGTTTCTTCCAGTGATTCTGTGGAATACAGGGAAAGTAAAATTGGTTAGGTTGAGGACAGGGTAAAGTGCAGCTGGCCTGGCTGAGGGATGAACTAGCTGGGTGAACTAGTGCATCCGGTGGGAGCTGGGAAGCTTACAGTTCAGCTTTGGGGCCTTGTAAGGCTCAAAGACTCTAAGACATGAAATGATACGTTCACAGCACCTTTAAGATAAACATAGATTATTACACAAGAAGGGATTGGAGGACAGGCGGCAGATACAGGGCTTCTTACCCAGTTAGAGAGCATCTCACTGGGGGTTGGGGGGTTCACCACACCTGCCATGGTTGCTGTTTCATAATGTTAATGCTCAAGTCCTTGTGTTCTCTGTACCTAGATCTCACAAAAAATCAATTTTCAGTTAGAATATTTAGTAAAATGTAGACATTAGTTATAAGAATCTCTTTGAATAAACCACAGCAATTTTTCTCCCTTAGTGATAAGGACTCTCTGAGTTCAGAAACCCCAAGATCTTGAAAGTTTAGAAACTACAGCCTAAACTTCATGCTGTTCCCAGACCTTAATGAATGACCATGTTATATTGAGTGATTTGTTATAAAACTGGGAGAAGAGCCAAATAATCTAATGAAAGGGAGATAGTGATCAAAGGAAACCTGGGGTGTTGGAAGAGCTTTTCCTTATTTCCTTTCCTTTGTAGAATGAGAGATTCTCTTAGAATCACTGGGAAGACTTTTATAATAAAATGGAATGGAGATTAAAATAAACAGAAGCATATTATTCACATACCATACTAGTATGAGAAATTGTTGATGACTAAAGCATAAGTCTTGATGCCTTGAACTGATGATTGTGTGGACTTTGCATGCCATTTCTAAACAAAACTCCCTTGAAAATGCACTTTATATTTGGGGAATTTTTTTTTCTTTCATTGGTCATCAATATGGCTGTTCCAGGCAACCGACTTGCTACAACAGAACATATCTGTGTTGCTGAATTTTAAGAACCAGAATTTGGAATGGATATACAATCATTCAGTTGTCTAGTAGTTAGGCCATTTCTCAGTCTTCATTAAATCCCACCAATGAGAGCTCTATCTTGAGTCTTACACCTGTCCTGTGTCTTCCTAGGGTTAGCCACACTGGTCCAGAGACAGGTAACGGGAACTCATGTGATAAATTCCCCCTGAAGAAGCCAGAGTGAACATCCAGCAGGAAACAAAAACCACAGACTTTGAGAGATAATGATGTGTTCATGTAGATTTATTAGTTGTAACAAGTGATCCACTTTCTCAGGGAATGTTGAAATGAGGGAGGTTGAAGTGGGGATGGGGCATATGAGAATTCTCTGTCCTTTCTATTCCATTTAATATTTTCTGTGAACTTAAACTTGCTTTAATAATGTTTATTATGTTCTACACTTGACAGATTTGACCTGTACCCTTCTTGTTATATGCTCCATAGGTGTGGTCCCGCCTTTTACCTTCCCTCTTTTTGAGACAGAATCTCACTATGTCACCCTGGGTAGAGTGCTGTGGCATCACAGCTCACAGCAACCTCCAAGTCTTGAGCCACAGGTGCTGAGCCGACTTTCCAAAATTTTCAGGATGTAGCACAGTATAGACTAGATTGAGGACCTTCCCAAGAGGTGTGTGGGAGGGGGAACAGTTTGCTCTTGAAGATGCTGTTAAGATGTAATTTTCATGCTTTTATGTTTGCTGGAATCATGACCTTCTGCACTGATTCTCCTCCCTCAAAAAGAACTGTTTGCTCACTCATTCAAATTGTTTTCGAGAAGCATCTGTATACCAGCACTCCTGCAGATACTGGGATTATTGAGCAGAACAAAATGGACACAGTCCTCCCCCCCAGGTAGGTGCATTCTAGTGAGAGAAAACAACAACAAAAGAATACATAAATACAGCTTCAGATGCTTATGAATGCTGTTGGAAAAAAAAAAATTGGAAGCAGCTATGTAAATATGTAAAAGAAGGGCATTCAAAGCCCAGGAAATGAGAAGTGCTGAGTCCTGAGGCTGTTTCCAGCTCAGCATGTTCACTGAAGAGTGAGGCCGGTGTGGAGGGTGCTGGGCCCTGAGCTTCGCAGGCACTATCTCCTTAAATGCTTCCAACAGGCCGGTGCTACAGGGGTTGCAGTCATCCTCAGTGCATGGATAGGAACCGGAGTTGCAGTGAGTAAGTCACAGAAATGTGCTAATTCTCTCATCAGTAAGGAGGCAGGAGTTGAGTGTAGATGTGCACAGCATCGCTTCACCTTCTCATCCAGGGTCTCTTTACTCATCTCTCCTCTGTGGCTGGACACTTCCATCATGTCCACCAGAACCAATCTCCTGCATAACCATCTTGCATAGTAGAGGGGCTGCTATTGGAAAAGGAAATAGTAGCTGGGCATAAGCATCACAGCTCATCAAACTAAGGAAGAGTGATGTTGGGCCCAGAGTTAGAGTGGCTTATAAACTAAGACATTCCCATTGGAGGAAGAGGCACTTGAGTCTTGTCTTAAAGCTAGTCAGGTTTTATGTCTGATCATCACTGAGGCAGTCACTTTCTTACAGGTGGGAAAACTATATTAAAAAAAAAATTGTTTAACTCCCCAGATAGCTCAGAACGGGGGAGGGGGGAAATAGTGGGAGGGAAAATGGCAGCCGTTGCCTTGCGAATGTCCCTCTCTTGGTGGGCATTCCAGAGTGAGGAAACCAGCAAAAGCCAACACTGCCCTGGCGACTTGACAACAAGATGCTTTAGAAGCAGAAAGGCAGATGTGTGCAGAGAAATCAGACCTCAGAAGGAGTGTGTCGATAATTTGAAATTACTCAACAGCAGGGAATAATAAGAGGGAATAATCAGACTTGATTCTTTTTGATGTTCATATTTTTTTCTCACTCCCTGTTTCTTTGCAAGATAACACTCCTGAACTGTTTTTCTCACCGAAGTTTCAAGGCACTGAAACTCAAGGCACTACACCCATTGGTTCAGTTTCTATTCTCTATGACCTGGGTTTTCATTATCGAGGTGCTTATTTTCCAGCTTCTCAATTTAAGGCAGAATCTAGTATGAAGTTTCAAGACTGAAAGAAAGAGATGGATCTTTTAATAAAACCAGTTAATGAGTACAATTCTCTCTGTCTTTCTGTAGATAGATACAGATATATAGATGATAGAGATACAGATACAGATCGATGTATAGGTATTTCTGATCGATTTCTGATGCTCTTTCAGATTACCTGCAATTGGTGATCACACCTGTTCTGGCATCCTGCTTTGGAGAAGCATCTGCGCAATTGCCTTTGGTTTTGTGAGGCATGGAGTTTTGAGAGTATTTTGAAGAGATTTCAGCAATCCCACATAGATGGAAAGACAAATACTTTGTTTACAGCTGCCAAAGAAGCCAAGAGTTGAAGGACCACCATCCTGAAGAGAAAGAGAAAGGAGGCACGGAGAAGGGAATGCAAACTTCCAACCTTGTTCTCAATGCCATTGCCAGGTTCTTAAACTGCAGCCCTACGCTCTGCCAAAAAGCAGAGCAAAGTTCAACGCACTCAAGTTGCTAAGGAGGCAAAAATTTGGAACAGGAGATAGTCAATTTTGAGTGTGAGAGCCACTGATGATGTAGCCTACATGTATACAAAGGAAAACTGAAAACTGAAAAGCAACGTAGACATATGCAGAGAGATAAACACCCTTTCTGGATGAAGCATCTAAGTCTCCCTACTCCTGGGCAGCTGCTCTAGGATTCTAGGCCGTGTTTGTCTGACCCCAGAATCCATGGCATAATAACCCTGAGCATCCTTCAGCCAAGTTTACAGAATCCCATGGAGCTCACTAACCTACTCTATACTCTAACGTGGACTTTCTTTGCTTAATTTTCATTTTGTGTTTCTGAGGTCACTCTCAGTGAATGATTCATTTTCTCCTTTCACGTGACATCTTTTAAGGTTGCTGGCACACCAGGGTATTCAATAACTATTTGTGCGATGAATACCATGCATGTCTCCTCAAAGTAATGTGTGACAATAAAATCAGCATCATTTGTGGTCTTTGGGCATTCAGACACGTGGTCTTTAGTGAGAATTCTGAGCCCTGTTTTAGTATGAAGTGAAAGATAATGCATCTGATTTTTTAATCTTTGGCCACTTCTAGCTCCTTTCATTATGTATCTTGGCACATATGCTTCCAACTTAATTGGCCTTCTTTTATTTGTTAATTCGTTCATGATCCATTGTTCAGAACATCTTACATTATCTACAATGCTGATATAGAAGAAAGGAAAATCATTATTCTGGAAGCTAAAGCTTCTCAGTTCTTTTTGTCCAACCAAGCACTTACGAATCATAAATATATCCTGTAACATAAGCTAAATATGTCAGGGTATTTGTATCCTTTCCATTCTGCTGCTTACTCAGTAAGTCACTAAATAACCTGTGTAATTAGCTAATGTAGCCCCAGGGGGTTGCACATTTGCAAACAATGAGTCACACAGTATCTCTTGTGGCAGTGCTTCCTCTAATGTCTCTTATCTGAAAATCAATTACAGGGTAATATGGAATTTGACAATTGGTCCACAGCATTGCACAGTAGAAAGAAGCTGTGAAGTATGTGATCATTCTCATTCAAATTCAGAAAACCAAAAGCTGCATGGAAGGGATGACATTGTTCTATTAAAAGTTGACGATTGCTTCCCATTAATAAATTTTGAAACACTTGAAGAAAAAGAAATTGATATTCGATACTGAGAAAAGTGGGTAGCATATAAACTATGAGGCCACTTTTTCAAAAGTAGAAATGGTTTTTGGCACCCAAGATTAATATGTATTAAACAAATTCTATGGGTGACCTCAGAAACACAAATGAAAATTAAGCAAAGAAAGTCCACGTTAGAGTATAGAGTAGGTTAGTGAGCTCCCTGGGATTCTGTAAACTTGGTTGTAAACAGAGGAAGGTGATGGGGAAGAACGCAGGAATATGAGAGAAAACACAGATGGCTCACTTTTGTTGACCTACTGCAAAAATTTCTTCTCACCTATCTTTTATTGATTTCCCACTAAAGCCAATTCTGAGAAAAAATTGGATTTGAGGATTGTACAACTAGTAATTAAAGTATGTTTGCTCTTTTCCTATAAACACTTCCAGAGTTTTCCAGCCAACAATTTCATTTCAGGAAGTTATTTAAGTTGATTGATTTTTTTTTTAATTTTTTCATCTCGTTACTGTGTTCTGGGAACAAATACATATATGAAGACAGCAATGACTAGATTTATTATCAGATGATATCTCACGATAGCTTAAAAGGTAAAATCCTCGGGCATTAAGGCTGGGAATGGTATATATTTAGAACGTGCAGAAATATCTCTAGTAGCTGAGCCTCATAATATTAACCAAGCTAGCATTGGTTCAGTAGGTAAAATTTACCAAAATGATTACTTAGATTTTGCATTCAATATTTCATTTAATCCTTGCAATAACCCTATGAAACAGGAGATATTTTATGATATTATACAAATGATAACTGAACCTCAAAAAGACTATTCCTTGCACAAAGCAGCACATTGACTGTTGGCAGAGTTGGGATTTGAATCTGGATTTGATTTTACCTACAAAATATTCTTCTTTCAAATGTCCCCACCCAAGAAACGGGATCACAGGGTCAAATGGAAAGTGTACTTTTAATTCTTTGAGAACTCTCTGTACTGTTTTCCATAAAGGTTGTACTAGATTGCAGTCTCACTTCCACCCAAAAGAAAAAGTCATTTTATCATAAGGACATTTGCACTGGAATGTTTGTGGCAGCCCACTTTACAATAAAGATATGGAAACAGTCAAAGGGAATGGATAAATAAGCTGTGGTATGTGTACAGCATGGAATACCACCCATAAAAAAGATGGAGATTTTGTAACTTTTGTTACAACTTGAATGGATTTGGAGAACACTGTCCTAAGTAAAGTATCACAACAATGGAAAATCAAGCATCGCACGTGCATTTCAATACTAAGTTGAAATTTACAGATTAACAACAACCCGCTCACAGGAGAGAAAATTTCAAATTCAAAAACTAGGGAAGAGGAGATGGGTTTGGTAAACCACGTGTGACAAGGGCACTGTACAGGTGAATAGTGCACCTCCTGAGTGGAAGATTACAACTACAACTTGGACTTGACTTAACAAAAGCAAACAACGTAACCTAATTGTATCTACCCTCATATTAATCCAAAATTAAAAAAAAATATGCTCCCATCCTCCCTCCCTTAAAGCTTCTGCTGAAAGGCCATCTTTTTGGACAAGCTGCTGTTGAATACTTAGCATGTTGGGGACACGTTTCCAAACCCATGGCACTTTTTACTCCCTTCCGTGGCTTTCCCACAGCACTTAGCTACAGTGGATAACATGTGTCCTTAGGGGTCATTTTGTTTTATCACTTGTCTCACTTACTAGACAGGACTATGAGAGACCAGATTTATTCTGCTCACTTCTCTGTCCCCAGGGACTAAGACAGAACCTATTGCTTGCTAGGCCATCCAAGCAGATTTCTGAATGAAAAGAGGAGAATGAATGAGTAAATTCCAGATCTTGTACTCTGATGCTAGGCTGTCAAATTATTGTGAATTATCTAAAAAGATAGAGGTTAAAATTGCAAAATAGCTTCATGGCAGCACTATTCACAATAGCTAACAAGAGCAAACCACCTGAAGGTCCATCTACTGATGAACGGACAAATAATGTGTAGTGTATCCAGACCACGGAACATTATTCAGCCATAAAAGGAAAGAAGAACTGATTTATGCTACAACATGAAACCTCAGAAACGTTATGATCATTGAAAAAACCCAGCCACAAAAGGTCGCATGCTGCATAACCCAATTTATAAAACATCCAGAATGGGTAAATCCATAGAGACAGAGGCAGATTGCTGGGTCCCGGGAGCAGAGGATAAATGGAAAATGAGTGCTTAATGAGTACAAGGTTTCTTTTGGGATTACTAAAGTGTTTCAGAGCTAGACATAAGTGACGGTCTCACAATATTGTGAGTGTGCATAAAGCCACTGAGTTATTTACTTTACAATTAATTTTATGTTGTATTAATTTTATCTCATTTTTAAAAAAACTACACTGTGGTCTTTTTTTTCTTACATAGGTGATGTTATTTTATTTCTTTTTTAATTTTTACTTTTTATTTGTTTTTGTTTTTGTTTTTTGTAGTGACAGAATCTCACTTTATCACCCTTGGTAGAGTGCTGTGGCGTCACACAGCTCACAGCAACCTCCAACTCCTGGGCTTGGGCGATTCTCTTGCCTCAGCCTCCCAAGTAGCTGGGACTAAAGGCACCCGCCGCAACGCCTGGCTATTTTTCTATTTTGCAGTTCGGCAGAGGCCGGATTTGAACCCGCTACCTTCGGTATATGGGGCTTGCGCCCTATTCGATGAGCCACAGGTGCCACCCTTTATTTGTTATTTTTTAAGCCAATAAATACTATGTAATACTGTACATGCTCACGGGATACACAGTAATTTTTTTTTCTTTTTTTGTAGAGACAGAGTTGCACTTTGTTGCCCTCGGTAGAGTGCTGTGGTGTCACAGCTCACAGCAACCTCCAACTCCTGGGCTTAGGAGATTCTCTTGCCTCAGCCTCCCTAGTAGCTGGGACTACAGGCCACAGTAATATTTTGATACATGCAATGTATAGTGATCAGATCAGGGTAATTTTTATCTTCTAACAAATCCCCAGTACCTCCCTACCCCCACCCCTTCCCAGCCTCTAGTGTCCTCTGTTCTACTTTTTACTTCCATCATATCAACTTTCTTTAGCTTCCACATATGAGTGAGAACATGTGTTTAACTTTCTGTTTCTGGCTTACTTCACTTAACATAATGTCATCCAGTTAGCCAAGAAAGCTCTCCACGCTTTAATTTCTTCATTTATAAATGTTTCTAAATATCTAGGGACAACACTCTTGTTATGAGGTTCTATTGTGCTTTAATACATGCCAGGATATGCAAATTAGCAAGTATCACGGAGGGACTGGCCACCGCTCCTATTGTTTTTCAGGTCCTTCTTGAATCGTCACCAGTCCTATTATAGGAAACTGCCCATATTTTTTTTTTTTTAAGGAAGGGATCTGCAAGCTATTTCTGTCCATGGAGCGATTCTTAGAAAAGAAATATGCCCCTCTCCTGGCAACATTCTCTCTGTCACTTTGTGTTGACGGCATTGCCTGTTGCAGCTGACCTGGAGGAGATGATTGTCCTCTGGGTTAGAGAGTTCTGCCTCTCCCTTCTAGATCCGCACTTCCCCCCTTGCCAGCTCTGCCCTACTCTGTGCTCGGAGACTGCCTGCTCTGTTCTGCATTACCTGGGTTCCTTTTTTCTCTGATCTCTGGCCAAGTTTAAAGTTAATGGAGTCATAGGCAGGATTGTGGGGGAACGAGAGCAGAGAGAGGTCAGGGTATTTATCCTGCTTCCTCCCCGCTTGCTGGCCATAGTGTGGCAGGGTCTCTGTTCCTGTATGGAGGGACACAGCTCCATTGCATGGCCATTCCCTGTGGCCACAGTTTTGTTTTTTTCAGGACTATTTCCTCTTAATGTTTTATTAAATCCTAACTGTGTCCATTAATGCATTATGGGGTACATTGTGCTGTTTTTATATACAATTTGGAATGTGGCCACAGTTCTTACAGGATATGATAATTGCCTTCCAGCCTAGAGGCGGGGATGGTGCCACTGGAGCAAGTCTCCAGGCACTGCCCCAACTCTTACTGGTTCTCTTAATTTTGTTCACACCTATTCAAGTATTTTCTACATTAACTTAGCCCAATTACTCTTCTTCAATGTGCTATTTGTTAATGTTAATAGCCAACCTAAGCATGGCCATGTTAGTTAGATGCTACTATTATGAACTATCGTTTATTCATGACAGATTTGAGGCCCAGTGAAGTTAAGTAACTTGCCCAAGGCCGTGCAACTAGTAGATGACAAAGTTGATATCCGACCCCAGGCAGTTCGGCTACACCAGAAACCTTGAACCCTTACTCTTTACCATCCTAAACTACAAATTTGTCATTGGTGCTGCCCCGAGGTTCTTAAATGAGGACCTGTTCAGACCAATGACTTTTCCCAGTACAACTTTTCCTAGTACAGTATCCGTGGTAGGAGTTATTGTGCTATTTCATTTTTTTTAGTCACTATTCTTTGTGAGAAGTGCTTACTGAAAGCCACTAGCCGATGTCCTCCAATCACCTAGTGATACTTTCAATTAATCCAGTAAGAAAGGCCCGCTTGCTACATCTAATCTGCACTTGTTAACAGGTTATTATTGTGTAGTGCCCAATTTTCTTTTTTCCAGACAATGTGAAATGAGGCAGGAGCCTCAATGATTTAGACATTCTCAAGAGTGGGTTATACGAGCTCATTTTCAAGCTACTGGGAATAATAGAATATTTCACTAAACCACCAAAGACTTCCCATTTCCAAATAAAAACAGGAAGATAAGATCTTACATGTATTATTTTTTTAAAAGCTATCTACAGCCTGCATGCATGCTCAGGAATGAGTCTGGGATTGAGTTAAAAGAGAAAAAATAACTAAAAGGAAATAGCTACTGTTCACCACTCTGAAATTTTCTTGTATAAATATGATACACATGGTGGCCATAAAGTTCATGTGCAATTCACACGAACTTTATGGCCACCCCGTATATGTTATATCACACCACAAACAACATCGTTTAAAATAATTTGAAGGCAGGACATGACAGTGCAAGCCTATAATCCTACACTTTGGGAGACCTCAGTCTCTTTCCAGCCTTGCTCACTCTTCCTTAAAAACAAACACCCCTGTCCTGCCTGGCATTTAAGATGCTGGCAGATCTCAGGTTGGAATGGTCTCCCTAACACAATATCCTCTCCCTGGCCGAGTAATCCCCTCTCCCCTTATGTAAATAAACATTGTCAGAAACCCTCCCCTTACCTAAATCCAGATCTGTGTTTATTACTATCTATCTAGTAAAAGGCAATCGTCAAGAGTGGAATGAGGCTTTATGAAACATGGTCTTTATAGAGAGAAAGCAGAGTGCACCACTTGGGGACCGTGCAATCCAAACTGCTTACTCACCCCGTCCGTACTTCCAGATTCTTCACCTGCTCAGTGCGGATAAGGCTACCTAAAAACGTTGATACAAAATTCTTACAACAGTGCCGTCATTAGCATGAGTACCATCCTAGTGTTTGCTCTTGCCATTATTGTTGTAGATTATTTTTTCACTTAATTATGCATTTGAATAGCTTCCTATGCCTTTAAAATTAATTTTAATATGAGTTTTCATGATGATTAATATACCATTATACAATAACCACAAGTTGTTTAAATAACCTATTTTTATTTTAATATTCTCTAATACAATGTTTTGATCAATTTCCTGTGCTAATACGAATGCCCACATTCTTTATTATATTCCTGAGAAATAATAGCTAGACCAAAAGATATATAAATATTAAGGGTTGCTTTGAAAATTTACATGATTAAGACATACTCCAGAAACATGAGGCAAAAATACAGAACTAGCCACGTTGGAGAGTCCCTGGTTACTTGCACATTTTTAACACAGGTTTTAACTTTTTTAAATCATTGACAATTTTTGAGTTGAACATTATATCTAATTTTCTTAAAACAATTCAATATAGAATACACATGCAAAAAGATGCATGAACAATAATATATTATCTAATAACTTATTACCAAGTGATATTCCCAAAGGTTAATCATGGCACATCACCTAATTGAATCTAACGCCATAGACACCCCCAAAGACCACTCCAATTGTTATGTATTTTTGTAAACAGCATATTGTTATTTTACTCTCTTTAACTCGGAGTGAAAATTAATTATCTTTAAATTAAACATCCTGGTAAGTTCACTTTATTTGTTTCCAATTTGAACTTACATCTACACCTTACTGGGTGCTGTCTGGTCTATTTTGTTTCATTTCTTTTCGTTCCCTTCATTTACAGCACATATTTTTATTATTCTGCTTTCCTTCTCACATTCTATACTCTATCACTGTATTTTTATGTATATATACTATTTAGTGACCCTGAATAGTATGGATAGTTACCCCTAATAGTACATGTTTGATTTATGAAGGTCTGTTATAATTTGGTAGATTTCATATCTCCCAGGACAATAAAAGAGTCTTAGAACTAGAATGTTCTTTATACCCATTTACTCATCTCCTGCTGCAAATGTTCTTTCTATCATGTATTTTAACTCTACATACATTTAAATACCACAAATCATTATTCTCATTTCTGTTTTGTATGGTCAATACTCAATGAGATATACATAAATTTTTACTCTTTTCTACTCTTCATTTCTTTTTGTACTTCTAAAATCTAGGATAATTTTTTTTTTCTGATTTCAATACGGCTTATTACTGTGGGTCTTTGATACGTTCCTTAGTTGTTATTTGTCTAAATATAACTTTATGTCACCTTAACTTTGAAGGATCTCTTACAGGTTGTAGAATTCTTGGTTGGTATTTATTTTCTTTCAGCCATGCAAAGATATCATTGCTTTTTATACTGCCTTCCATTGCTTAGATTGAAAAGTCAGATGTAAAGATCATCCGTTGATTTTTTCCTTTGCTGCTTTCAAGATTATTCACCATCTTTGGATTTCAGCACTTGTGCCACTATGCATGTAGATGTGGATCTCTTATAAAAATTATTTATTTCTTTCGTTCATAGGCCTCCCTTAACTTTCTTGATGTCATTCATCAATTTTGGAAAGTTTTTAACCATTATCTCTTCAAATATTGCTCCTTACTCATTTTATTATTTTTCTGCTCCTTTAAATACCAATACTCAAATGATAAACCTTCTAACTGAGCTCTTACCTCTCTTCCTGTGTTTACAATTCTGTTACCTTTTGATGCTTCACGCCAAAATTTTTCCACGATACATCTAGTTCACTAATTTTTCTCTTCAGTGATTAATCTGCTCTTATATTAAGCCACTAAATTTCAGCTGTTGCCTGTCTTGTTTCAGTTCTAAAATTTCCCTTTGGTTCTTTCCTGGGGCAGTTTCCGTTTCCGCACTGGACTTCTCCATCTCATCTTTTATCTCACTGAACATAAATGTGTAGTTACGTGAAAGTCTGTGCCCAGCAGAGGCTTTACGGACCAAATCGGTTTCTATTATGCGTCAGTGTTTTGCTGGTTTTCAGCCACAATGTTTTATTTTTTCCTGATCCTACTTATTTTTTATTCGCGAAGGGCTACGGATCTGCAAAATGATTTGCAAAAGAGCTAGAATAACATTTTCTTCTTCCAGAGAGCAACTGTACGTACTGAGGCAAGTCACCCATGGGTACTTGCAACCTCAGATGAACTTTTATCTTTTTATGCAGCTGGGTGATTTCAAACTGCGCTTCAGACTTTGTGAAAGACCGCCTAATTCTAGTTCACATTTGCTCCTCAGGTGCTGCCCTTGAGCCCTTGAGCAAAACACAGTGTGGGGTGATCCCCAAAAAACTTTGGGTCCCCCCCAAAATTCCATTGCTTTTCTTCTTAGTTACACCACATCTTTAATGTGCCTCTCTGATTCCAGCATCTCAGCTAATTCTTCTAGAATTGGCCCCTTCTAGAATTGGCCCTAGAGGGCCCTGAGAATTCTGAATTACTTCCTCGGACTCTCTGTACAACCCTGGATGCCAGCCTGAGAATTCTTTACTAATAAAACGTTTACTGTTATTTGCATTTACTCTTTCATATTGTACTCAATGGGAGGGTTAATTACCCTATAATCATCCCAGAATTACCTAACCTGTCATGACTTAAAGTAAAAAGCTTTTCATTATTCTTTTATTCAGTTTCATTGATTTTTTTTAGTCAATGATACATGATTTTTTCATGTGCTTATTAATGATTTTTATCTCTTCTTATGAGAATTGTCTTTGCATATAATAAAGATTTGGAAGTAATAACTCTAGAAGCATTTTAACCACTTGTTTATCATCTCTGAGCTAATGCAAATGCAACCAAATTATTTTGGCCAGGTCTGGAACTGCTGAGTATGAAATATGAGTCTAACATCATTTTAGAAAAGATAAAAGCTTCCAAAATATAGACTGTTCCTCTGCTTTAAACATTTAGCTTCAGGGTGTGAACAATGTTGCCTATTTTCAAAGGAACTGGAAAGAACAGATAATGCTCCCTGGTACCTGTTAGGACAGTGCTAATAAAGCAAACGCGAATGAAAACAAGCCACTTACTCAATATTATCTAAAACTCCTCTGTTACAAAATGCTTGACATAGCTAATAAGCTCTGGTGCTGATTTCTTTGGGGTCTTCCTCATCTATGGTGACTCTTATGTGTCTAGAAGTCACACCAATGCCATGCCCTCATCGTAGCCATGCTTTCATCTCCCTCTATCCTCAGAAGGCAGCAAATGTTACACAGGGTCAAAGGTAAGGTGGGATTGTCACTTCTGCTCATTTATCACAGCTGTTGCCTGACCAAGCAGGGAGATTGTGTCACACCTGGAGACCAGGCACCCTGGACTCTGGCACACTCTCCCTCCTCACCCATACCTGCTCCTTCTCTAGTGGTGGTCAACAATCCCATGGCTCTTGAAGATATTGTTTTCAGTTACACACTTCCCGACACATGTATTCCATTATCGTTTTTCTATTTCAAATTTAACAACATTGTTTTCTTGTAATCCCCTCCATACTTTATGAATGTGGAGATTGACAGTGATTTTCTATTTTCTGTCATGATAACAAACATCCTTTTAAAATACATTTATCAAGGTAAATGAACAAACAAAACTCAGATTGATATGAAGTATTACATATATGACAAACAAACCTTGTAGGCATTTCAAATGAGTAGGGTTAGGAAAAAACTCCCTTTCACCTTTCCACCTACCTCACACTTAGGCTATCAGCAAAGGATCTTGGGCAAGCTCATGTGTAAGCACTCTGCATAATTGTCTTGAAACTCACAGCCACAGTGCAGGTGGATGGGATAATCCACATTATTTGCACAGAACTGGAAGCCCCAGGGAAGGCAGCCCAAGGTCACACAGCCATCTAGGTGCAGGCAGCCATCAGGACATGGATTTTCTGGAAGGTTGGATGGAGAGAGCATGAAGTCAGATCTCTGGTCAAATTTCTCTGTTCAGCTACCCACAGCTCAAGTTCCAGTTCACATACAATTAGAGCTATGGAGATAAAATTCAGGAGTGAAAGCTGCAGTGTGATAGGTGTGATAAGCTAAGGGTACCGTAATATCCATTTATGTGTGGGAAAAGGCAATCACTCATGGGTCAGCAAATGCCACAGAGAGTGCTGTGCACGGGCTGGCACAGCCTGTCTCTACTAGCACAGCTTTCACAGGAGGCAAAGAATGAGTTTACAGGTACAGGCGCAGTACTATGGCATAGACAGGTTTGCAGATGTCCTCGTGCAAGGGGTGAGAAGAGAAGCAGTCAGAGAGAGAGGCAAATACCACTATGTCCCTCTGCAGAACCTCTCAGGAAATGCATCATTAATGGATTAATAATCACACCCCTGTTTCTGAGCTTTTGTGCGTCTCATCACACTTCCTTTGATCTCATTTTCTGAAGGATAAATGATGTCTAATGGAGATAAAGCGCTGACATTTACAGAGGGTTAGAGGCTAATGATATTAATGACATTCTTGTGGTTTGTTCAACATTATTTTTGTGCAGATTTCAATGCATGCTGCACTCATCCCAGGGGCATAAGTTAAAGTTTGTCTTTTTTTAAGCCTCTTAGTAAATGTCTTAGTTAATGGAAACTAAAATAAGTCAATCCTTTTTCTCTAACCTTGAAATTGCAAAGATTGACAATGAACTCTCTAGTGGTACTCTCTCCATGTGTATAATTTTTGAACGCTGAGTTAGCCGTCCTATAATGGTCCTCCACCTGCAAACTATGCTTGTGGGTCTCATTTTGTTTCATAATAAAAAAATCAAAAACAAACCTGAAATAGCTTAGACATAACTGTAAGCAATCCATGTCTAGAAACAAATGACATCTCTCATACTTCTTGCCTACAACAATTATCATTGTTTAAGGATGCCCAATGTTTACATGACGGTGTTTAATTTGTCAAATTCACTTGATTAAAAAATGTAGATTGGGCTAGTATCTGGAGATCCAGTAGGCAACAAGAGAAGGCTCTCTTCCCTCATAACCCAATCTCAACCTTGGAGACAAATACTAACCGAGATACTTGTCTTCTGAAGAGTGGCAGCACAGGACCAAATCTATGTTTGCCTGAAACTGTGTGTATTTTTTTTTTAATTGAATTCATCATCAATATTTAAATACCGGAATGGTGCATGTAGAAATAGCATTTCCTTCTTCGTTTTAAACTACAGAAAAATCCACACTGGGTCTGTATTATCGCACAGACACAGCTGACTGCAAGTGCTATATGGTTTGGAAGTCTGTCCCCTCTGAACCTCATGTGGAAATGTGAGCCCCAGTTTTGGAAGAGGAGCCTAATGGAAGGTTTGGGTGTGGAGGCAGATCCCTCATGAATATGTTAATGTCCTCCTTCAGGGATGAGTTCTCAGGCTATACATTTCTGAGAAAGCTGATTGCTAACAAGAGTCCGGCTTCCTCATCTTCCTTCATGAGTAGCCCAAAACCCTCACCAAAATGCGTACACCTAATCTTGACATTTTCAATCATCAGAATGGTGAGCCAAACAAACTTTTTTTTTCTTTTTTTTTTTGAGTCAGACTCTCACTCTGTTGCCCAGGCTAGAGTGCCATGGCGTCAGCCTGGCTCACAGCAAACTCCTGGGCTCAAGTGATCCTCCTGCCTCAGCCTCCCGAGTAGCTGGGACTACAGTGCCTGCTGTGACACACAGCTAGTTTTTGTATTTGTAGTAGAGATGGGTCTCGCTCTTGCTCAGGCTGGTCTCGAACTTCTGAGCTCAAGCAATCCACCTGCCTTGGCCTCTCAAAGTGCTGGGATTACAGATGTGAGCCACTGCACCTGGCCTCAAATAAACCTTCTTTATTTATAAATCACCCAACCTTGGGTATTTCTTCATGGCAACACAAAGGGGACTAAGACTGTTATTTTTAGCTGCCTCACACGCCTTTCAGCTCACTACCATTCCTAACTGACTACTTCTTTCACTTAATTCACCTTTCCAGCTAATATTATATTTAGGGATTGTGATTTCTGGGGAAAAAGTAATTACATTGTTAATTACATCTGTAATCCGCGTTACAAAGGAAAGGCTAAGGCATGCCATACGGAGTGGGGGGATCGTCCCCAGGCTCAGGTCCCAAGTCCTGAGACTTCTGCAAATCAGGCTGCAGGACTCAGCACCAACAGGGCCAAGCCAGTGAAGCTTCCAGTCCACACCAGGCTTTACAGATTGAGGTAATTTCAAGCTCCATTAAATAACTATTCATCTTTGCTTGGTAATGTGCATATTATTCTGACTAAATACATCTGTTACTAGGAGCTGGTCTGCTTCGAGAATTCTGTGTACAAGGGCCAGACAAGATCTTCTAGTTATTGTGAGGATTTTTAAGCCATTGAAAAATAGTCCTGTGGTTAAGAATAATATAAACCCTGAATTTTAACTTTATACAAGATGCTGAGCTATTACAGTATTCAATTATCTAAATGCTACAATGCTGCAAGGCAAATATTCCCAGGTCTGACATATTAATCTACTTGACATTTAACAAATTATGCTGTGTTTTTATAGAGTGACAGCCATTTGAGAAGGCCAGAACACAAGGCATCTGGCCTGCCCTGCCTGCCCTGACCACCTACATTAATGCTCCCATTATTGATATAAAGGGATGCATTTAAATGTTTCAAGAAGAGAAAGAACCTGCTACTTTCAGGAGAGAGATCTCAAGGTCAGGGCTATGTACGTATGGATAAATCTGCCACTCTTTTTATTTTATCTTGAATACATGAACTATGAAACACTAATAGAATTACTTCATCATTAGTAAAATTCCAACCTGTTAAGTAATGCCTCCTCAGTTAAGTAAGCCTTCTATAGTTTTGTTTGTTTGTTTTGGTTTTGGTTTTGAGACAGGGTCTCACTCTCTCTTTTTTTCCCTTTTTTCATTTTTTTCTTTATTCAATCATAACTGTGTACTTTAATGCATGATGGGGTACAGTGTGCTGATTTGATATACAATGTGGAATGTTTACATCTAGTGTCTCTCTCTCTCTCCCTCTCTCTCTCTCTCTCCTGGGATAGAGGGCAGTGGCATCATCATAGCTCATTGCAACCTCACACTCCTGGGCTCAAGTGATCCTCCTGCTTCAGACTCCCAGGTAGTTGGGACTACAAGTGCACACCGCTGTGCCTGGCTAATTTTGTTTTGTTTTGTTTTGTATAGGGTTGAGGTCTTGCTACTTGCTCAGACTAGCCTAAAAATTCTAGGCTCAAGCAACCCTCCTTCTTTGGCTTCCTAAAGTACTTGGATTACAGGCGTTAGCCACTGCACCCAGCCAAGCCTTCTCTGTGAACCTTCCTTTATAAAAACACTAGTACACGGACAATGGGGCCTATAACTGATCTTCACGAAGCCACATGCAATCCTGTATGTCCCACAAAAAAGCTTCTATCTCATAACTTCCAAATATGAGGCACATAAGAGGTAATTAAGAGTAATTTATGTATATTATCTCATTATCAGAATAAAAATAACAACAGCTAACTTTATGAATGCTCAGACATGGCCCTAAGTCCAGCCCACGCATCAATTATTTAACACTCAACAACCCTAAGAGGTGGATGCTCTTATTATCCTTGCTTCTTACAAACTGGTATTCCTTTTACTACTCATTTGATCATTGAGGAAACTGAGGCTATCAGGAGGCAATTTTCCACAGGTCCAACAGTTTTTAAACCAGAGCTAGGGGGAAAAAAACATGTAGGAGAATAGATCAACACCAGCTGCCAAGTCTCTGATCCATGGTGGGTGTGCAACCCAGCGATGCTTTCAGAGGAAGGCAGCCTTAGCCCCTGTAACCACAATGGAAATATCTAAAGAATCTGGGTAGCTGAGTCCAGAGATCTGAGTCTACGGAGAGTCAATTTGCCCAACATCAAAGACTTGTCAATGGAAGGTTCAGAAAACAACTTCAGGTTGCTACAACTCAAAGGCCTTATTACTACAGGTGGAACTTACAGGCCACTCTTCTTTGCCAAATGTATTTGAATATTTACACATGTGCCAAACTCATGTAATATGCCTCTAAGACCATCAGTCATGAAGCATGTATGTGTGTGAACATATGTTGGGATACATGTGTGTATTCTGAAATGAAGACATTTTAATCCATCCTTATGATTTCTTTTCTAATTAGCATTTATCACAGCTGTTCATACAAAAAACTATAAAATCAGCTCATTAATGCTAATATTCAATGACAACAGTGCAAACACTATCCGCCACAGGTCTCCCACCAGCTGCACTGGTTTTAAATTACTTTTGACAATATCTATGCATTACAAGAGCTCTAATCTTCAGAGCAGAAGACTATATTTCCCTAATAGAACATCTTAGTCTATTTTGCATTTCTGTAAAGTGGTACTGGATGCTGGGTAATTCACCAATATAAAGAAAAGAGGTTTATTTGGCTCATAATTCTGCAGGTTGTGCAAGAAATGTGGCACCAGCATCTGCTGCTGGTGAGGGCTTCAGTGAGCTTCCAATGATGCAGAAGGTGAAGGGGGAGCAGGCGTGTCACATTGCCAGAAAGGAAGTGAGAGAGAGGAGAAGTGGTGCCAGCTCTTTGCAACTACTAGCTCTCACGTGAACTGACAGGGTGACAGGTCAGTCATTACCATAACAATGACACCAAGCCCATCATGAAGGATCTGCCCCCATGGCCCAAACACCTGTCCCCAGGCCTCACCTCCAACAGTGGGGATCAAACGATGTTTACAAGGCTCCTCCATATTGCAGTACATATCAGAATGTCCTTCCTTTTCAGCTAGGTTATATTCCACTGTATGGACAGGCCATGTTTGGTTTATCCCTTCATCAGTGAAGAGACTTATGGGTTGTTTTCACTTTTTGGCTATTGTGAATTATGCTGCTGTGATCATTCACATACAGTTTTCTGTAAACACATACTTTCAATCCTGTGAGGTATATTCTTGAGTTATTGCCGGACTAGCATGTTTCTTAATCTCTGGGAACCTCCCTTTCCCCACCTGTAACAGTGCCTATTTAATGAGGTTGTCATAAAACGAAATACATCTATGGAAAGCATTTAGGACATCTTTCTATGGCAATAAACATTGTAGCATTTCCTTCCCAGGAGGTCCTGTAGGGCCAGGCTTTATCTCCCCTCCAAACCCCTTCCTGACTCTACTCATCAGCTCACATAAGCTGGATTGACTGTCTATCGGCTCCTTAAAATGTCCAGTTGTCTCTCTTCACTGAGCGCTTTTGTTATTCCCTTGGCCTAAAACACCTGTTGTTACTGTTCTCTGTCTGTATTTTCTCATCCTTTAGGTTTCAGTCTAAAGACACTAAATGTCTTCTGCATGTGCCCTTCGTTGAGCACCCTGTGAAAAAAACAGGCTCTTCTTTCCTCTTCTCTGTCACAGTCCCTTGATTCTTCCCATTATGGTCCTCCGAGGGCAATCAATAATCATTTCACTTGTTTGGCTGTGTACTGCCTACCTCCCCCATGCACCAGAATCATCAAAACTTAGGCCTTTCCCACAAATAAAAGAGAAAGGAAGACAGGTAAGAATGTACCAGAGAGGTGGGGCAGGGACAAGGGGATTCAGTCTCTTGTAGTTTACACACAAGAAATAGTTCTTTAATGAGTAAAGTAGTGAATTAAGATGATTTTGAATGACTATATAATACTTCATTGTATACAAGATCTTATAATTTTAACCCTTTTACATTTATTGTTTTTAGGTGATTCTAAATTTCATTTCTTATAAATATAGTAGTTTATTTGTTTTATCGTTTGATAAAAAGGGAGGCTGGTTGTGGACTTAGCTCTTCCAACTACCTGACCCCAAAAGGACTCAAATGTTCCATTCTAGGACTTGAAAGAATTAGTAATATTCTCTGAAATATCCATACTTCCTAGATTTTTACAGATAGGAATTCAATATTAAGGAAGAGATGCTTTCTCAAAAGTAAAAATAACATTGAATGGAAAGGAATTGAAAGTTAAAAAAATGACCAAAACTAAGCAAAATGAACTGCTTCAATGTCAAACTTGGGGAAAGGAGAAATAACATAAAATATTCATTATTAAATTAGCAAACCTTCTAGATCTGTGTGAATTTCTGGGACATGTTTCCACCTGTGCTTGGAAAATGTGGATAACTCAACAGTGTCTCCAGATCCAGCTCCTTATACAACTTATTATTCTCCTTGGACTTGGGCAAAAATTAAACACAAAGACAGACAATAAACCCAGGAGCCCTCCTGGATGGGTTCTCAGCCTCCACACTGCCATTGGTATGAGGTGAGACCTTATCATCCATTTCCCCTTCTTCATTGCATAATGGATGAAATACTCACAGAAGCAGCTTCCCAAGTGTGGTTTTTTCTATCTTCATTTGCTGTTTGTCTTATTTCCCTCATCACTGACATCAAAATCTTTGCACAGCCACTGGATTTTCAGGTGGGCATTACCATGTTTCTATGGAGAATGCACTAGACAGGCAGGGCAGAGACAAGGGTATTCAGGGTCTATTTGTCCAGTCATTTTATCTGCAGCACTTACATGTGAACAAAATTGGAGGGGTTAGAGAATAGATAGCTTCTTCTCCTTTGAGAAATTTTAATGACCGGCAGTTTTGACTGGTGGCCAAAATTGATATGTCACTGCTTGACATTTTACTGTGTGTCTGTTATGATTAGTTTTAGTTTTATTATCAGACTTTCCAAATTCTTCTGTAAGCTCCATGAGGGTGGACACCCCACACGATGCTGTCTGTGTTAGAGGTGCCCCCGGACATGGAAACTGAAGCTACCCAACTCAGACGCCTGATGCCCATTACCTGAGGAACTAGAGAGCCTGGAAATAAATTATCACGTGCTAATTAGGTTATTTAAGTGATTTCTAGCCCCTATTCTTTTTGTCAAAAGTGGCTTTACTGGCGATCTTCCTGAGCTAAGATGTGAGATGTTGTCAAGAGACTGAGGGTAAAGAGAATTTGGAGTTGTAGAAAGACTCTCTGCTTTGAATCCTCTTTCCACAGCTTGCAAGCTCATTTGTGCTTCAGTTTACCCAGTTATGAATTGAGGATGCTTGTGGTACCTATTTCACAGGAGTATTATAAGACTTAAAGATTAATATATGTAATGCACTTAGAACCAGATATACCACATAGCAATGTCATATAAATCTTTGCTACTATTTTTATGATGATTATTATGTTGAGCCCTATAGATCAATAGTGATGCTAATTTAACATTATCCAATTAATGGCCTTTTTCTTTTTCTTGACTATATGAATATAAAATAAATTTTACAAGAGTGAATTTCAAATACTTTGGACCAGAATTCAGAATAAGAAATGCATCTTTTGTGAGTGCACACATATAATTCGATTAGTATTTCACAAATCTAAATTTATCTTCCTGTCTGCCGTGGGTTCTATTCTATTCTATTCTATTCCATTCCATTCTGTTCCATCTCATCTCATCCTATCCTGTTACATTACATTTAATTTTTTTTAAATGTTGGTTCCAGTATTTATTTCATAGCACAAACGCACCATGACTTACAGCTCATTAAAACACTGCCCTAGAAACCTTCCAGGCAGAGCCCTTTGCCTTAACACATCTAACTGAGGGGAAAAAGAAAAGCCCTGGTCATGTATCCAGCACACCCACGAGCCCATGAAAGACTGTTTTCCTGATCCCTTTCCTGACTTGTGGCTTGTCCGATACAAACTTAGAAACACCCCACATAGCAAGTTAGCCTTCTAGAGGCTTCAAATTTTGTCCTATCTTATTGATAAAGCAACAACAAAAGCAAGTTTTAGAGTTATAATAGCACAAAGAAATAAAAGAGAAACTTGGTGCACATTTACTAAAATGTATTAAGAGAGGGAAGGTACAGTATTGGCAAAAGATTGAACCAATTTTTATGTAATCAATAAAATTTTGTTAGTTGATGAGCTAATGTTCCCCTTATTCGTTGTCACTCATGAATAAAGAATCATCCCCCCCTCAAGAAAGAAAGGAAAGAGGTATAGAAAAATCATGCTTGTGGTGCAACATTCAAGAGTCCCTATAAAGCCTGCAGTATCTAGAACAAAGATTTCCTGGTCATCTCTCTCTCCCCAGGGGGAACAAGGCCTGGGTTCAGAGGAAGCTTTCCCATCCTCTTTGGGGGGCTGATACACTGACAAGCCCCTTCCTGCTTGCAGATTCCCTTGTAAATCCACTATTGCAATGGCTTGGTGGGAAGTGGTAGCCGCTATGCAAACATATCCTTCAAATACAGGAGAGGGGAATAAAAACCAGAGATGGAAATAGAGACTGTGAGTTATAAGATCTTTGAACTCCTTTTTCATCTGCTACAAACTTTTCTATAAACTCTGTCCCAGGTGGCTGGGCAAATATTTGAGCCTTGAAATGAAATCTCAAGAGTATTCAGTAACTCACACAGACTAAATCAATCATGAATCCTGTAATAAACTTTAGCCTTTGGCATTTCACGATTTCAAGCTTTTTATTGCACCAGCTGTTTCTATAGTTTATCTTCTAAGTTATTTGTGTTTTCTTTGTATTTTGTGTACGCTCTTTGAAAAAGGAATATTACATAAACCCCTGAGTCAGGGGATGAGATTAAAATTTTATGCTCTTTGTTATATGTAAATTATATTACTTTGTTCCACATTTTTATTTTAAAAATTATTTCCTTTGTAAAAGTAATGTTTCTGATACAAAATATACCATTTAATTAAGCCTTATCAAACATCATTGGTGTGTAGAATATCCCAAGAAACTTGCATTCATGTAAACATTGTGAAAAATCTTTAAAATTTACCTTTATATTTGTTTAACAATTATGAATATGTAAGCAAATGACTCACATGGAGAAACTATTAGGTTAAACAAAGTTATAAAAAAGAATCAATCTGTCACCAATACAATTACTCCAAACCTGGACATTACTAAATGTATTGTTTGGCCAATCTTACTGATTGTATTTCAGTATTTAAACAATGAGCTTCTCTGAGGACTTCTGTGATGGAGAAAGGTTTGTGTATTTCTTTTATTTCTTTCATTATATTCAAATGCTCTGACCATTTTTCTGTGACTTGTCTATGTTATTTTTGAAATATGGTAGTTTTTAGATTAACTGAATGTTAATCATCTCTAGTAAATTTATTATAGGTATTCCTAACCTATCATCTTTATATTAACTTTACTGATTAATTTTAATTTTTATATTCAAACATATAAAAACTTACAGTAATAACTTTTAGATTTCTTTACTCACTAAGTATAAATTTTCTTCCTCATATCCAATATATGTATCTTATATAATTCTTAAAAATATCTTGCAGTAAAGTATTATGCCTGGCTTTGTGTTACATCAGGTTTTTTTTTTTTTTTTTTTTTTAAGGCAAAGCCATGGGTAGAGTGCCATGGTATTATTATAATTCACAGCAACCTCTAACTCCTGGGCTCAAGTGATTCTCTTACCTCCATCTCTAGAGTAGCTGGGACTACAGGTGCCCACTACAACACTCAACTAGTTTCTTCTTCTTTTAGTAGAGATGGGTTCTTGCTCTTGCTTGGGCTGGTCTCAAACTCCTGAGCTCAGGTGAACCACCCAACTTGATCTCCCACAGTGCTAGAATTACAGGTGTGAACCACTGCACCTGGCCCAGGATTTTATTTTTTAAAGGCATGAGGTAAGGACCTTGGTTATTTTTCCTGAAAGAGCAAAGTGTCAATTATTGACCTATCAATTATTCACACTCAATTCCCCACTGATAGGACTGCTATCTTAATTGTGTGCCTAATTCGCGAATACCTGGGTCTGTTGTATTCTGTTCTGTTGACCAGTCTGTCAAGACCTGTATCAGCAAAATATTGTTTTAATTACTATAAATTCATAGAAACATACATTATGATATGTAGCAAAGTAAGCATTCCTTACCATCAATATTAATTTAAATTCAGTGTCTGAATCTAACAGTTTATTTTCTACGTATATACCAAGCTCTCCTAATGGGCAAGTGGTCTCCTCCACACAGTGGGGGCAGCAACCCAGACTTCTGGCACCCTGTGGTTTCCCATCACTGTGGGCTTCATTGTGCCCCAGGCATAGATACAAACAGGGAAGGAGAGCTGATGGAAAAGGCAAAGACTTCCTGAAAGCATGGCAAAAAAAAAAAGTATGGCACACACCACATCAACTTGCATTCCGTGGGTGAGAACTTCTCACCCTGACCTTCTTATATCTGTGTCTACTTTCACATGCTCTTCTTGTAAGGATATCTGTTATTGATTTACACATAGATCCCATTATAGCATGCTAGGAAAGCTACAGGATTAATTACACCTGTAAAGACTATTTTTTTTAATTTTTATTAAATCATAATTGTGTACATTGGTGCAATCATGGGGCACAATGTGCTGACTTCATACACAATCTGAAATATTCTCATTGAACTATTTAACATAGCCTTCATGGCCTTTTAATCACTATATGAAGACATTTATATTCTACATTTAGTAATTTTCACTTGTACCCTTGTAAGATGCACTGTAAGTGTGATCCCACCAATCACCCTCCCTCCTCCCCTTCCCTCCCTTACACCCCTCCCCATTTCTTGTGCTATAACTGGGTTTTAGCCTTCATATGAAAGCTATAGATTAGCTTCATAGTAGGGCTAAGTACATTGGATACTTTTTCTTCCATTCTTGAGATACTTTGCTAAGAAGAATATGTTCCAGCTCCA
>CAUYRH010095592.1:0-19822 GCA_963574655.1 Perodicticus potto | reverse complement strand
GAGGCCCACACGGTCACCGGGAGTGTCCCTGGCCGGGGGCAGACCTGCGGGGGCCTGGCAGTTGTGGGCAGAGTCCCTGGCAGAAGGTGGACTTGAGGAAGCCCTGCAGGCTTGGGGCGCGAGGCTGCCAGGGGATTTACTGGCCAGGTGCGGACCTGCAGGGGCCCTGTGGGTACCAGGTGGAGGCCCATGCAGTTGCCAGGGGAGTTCCTGGCCAGGGGCGGACCTGCAGAGGCCTGGAGGTTTCAGGTGGAGTTCCTGGCAGAAGACAGGCCTGTGGAAGCCCTGCAGGCTTGTGCACAGGGCTGCTCGGTTGCCAGGGGGTTTACTGGCTGGGGCAGACCTTCAAGGGCCCTCCAGGTGCCAGGCAGAGGCCCACGCAGTCGCTGGGGGAGTTCCTGGCTGGGGGCGGACCTGCGGAGGCCTGGCAGTCACCAGCAGAGTCTCTAGCAGATGGCAGACCTGCCAAAGCCCAGCAAGCACAGGGCGCAGGGCCAGGCAGTTGCCTGCGGATTCCCTGGCTGGAGGGAGGGAGGCTCGCAGCGGCCCCCCGAGAGTCTTTTCCCGGTGGGGTGCTTGTTCTGGCAGGCAGGGGTGGAGGCGCTGCTCAGGGACCTCCTCCCTCAGTCTCAGCGGGGGTTAGGCTTCTGGTTCGTCAGGTAAGGGGGGAAGGGTGTACTGTAAGTTCAGAATGGTGGGGAAAACTTTAGTTCAGTTTTTCTGCCTAGCAATAGAGTTTTCAGAGTCACACCAGGGTACTCTGGGGAAGCACACCCCACTTCTCACAGCACTCTTCCATGGGGTGAGACAAGAGGTCCACAGTTCACTGCTTGTCTGTAGAAAACCCACAGGAGCAAACAAGGAGGAAAAAAAAGAAAGGAAACAGAAAAGCAAGAAACTCAGAGCTTTCTTGGGGCAGGAGATGGACACTTTTCCTTTCAGATGAATTTTGTACCTGAAGCTTGCTTTCTTGGAGTCTCAGCTTGCCTCAGCAGAGGTGACCCACAGGTATCACTTCTGTCTCTCAGCTGGGCTCCCAGTATTCAGCTTAATTGCACAGTTTCAGGAGGTTATTTTCCCTTTTGGACAGAAGCCTTTTTTGGAAGCTGCTTCCAGTCAGCCATCTTGCTCCACCCCCTCCACAACAGTATATTTTAGTATATGCTGACCAATATAAGAATCATCCTTCTTATTTCTTGACCTCCTATTTTCACCGTATTTGGTTAAATGATTTGTCTGTGATCACAAAACCAATAAGAGGGAAAACTGGAATTCTAATCCAGGTTTCTGACTCTATAGCCTATGCTTTCAGCCACTTGCCAGAGGTAGATCTCTGACAGGCTAAGTGCTTTGTAGTTCACCACAGTCCCCATCATTCTCTATTATCCCAGACATTGAGCCTGAGGGCTTTTTGTCTTTTGGCTTGTCCTGTTGACTTTCTTGTACACAACCCAGTTTACTCATTTTATTACCTGTTACCCCCTGTGCACATTGCATTTGCACCCTTGCATGATGTTATTATAGAATTCCTCTCCTTCATTAAAAGGGCAGTCATATGCCCTTTTAATTCACCTTCCAGGTCACTGAAAGCTTTAGACTCATTAAGACAATCTGGGTAGCTCCCACCCTGAATTATACCTGTCCCCAACTCTCTGTTCCCACTTTCCAAGCACAGATGCATGAACTAGCCCTACTGCCTATCTTGTGCCTATTTTCTGCCAAGCAAATTTCCCCTCAAAGGAATAAACCAGGAATAAAAATATTTGATGGATTAAAGCAAACGTGTTGTCAGGAAATGGCAGCTCATCCTACACACATCCTTTGTAAAAGAATCTCCCCATCACAAGGAGCTCAATCAAATGGCAACTTTCTCTCCTTCCTGATGTTTGCATTTCCCGATGCAGAGAAAAGAAGAAACCCTGCTTTGTAAAGCTCATGCCCAGGCAGTGAATCATAGAAGCTCTTCAATCACTTATTGCTTTCTCCCTCTTGCCATTCCTATTGAGCATGATGTCTTTTTTATCCCACACCAAGGTGCTGCATGTGTGTGTGTGCTACTCCTCATTAATTTGATCACAGAGGGCAGATCTAAGATGTGATTCAGGTAAATGAAAGGTTGTCCAGAAGCTATCTAGGTAGAGGCATTCTGTTCTAAGCCCTCATCCGTGGCTTTGAATTCATTAGCTCGGAGCATGCAGTGCCTTCACAGAGGCACGTACACCAAGTGTGTACACACTGGAGAGCCTTACTGTGCAGCCTGGCACCAAGTCACCTTCTCCCAATCTAAGTCAATGAGACACACATTGTGTTTACCCCAATTTTATCATTAATTTTGCTGGCTGCCTGACAGCCTTTGCCTCCCCAGATTAGATTTCTGGAATTAGACAGATCTTAATGCTTCAAGAGAGCAGCAGACGCAACCCTCTCCTTCCAGGCAGAAATCCTCACCCCGTATTTTGCAGATTAAGGCAACTAAAGCCCTGCCAAGAAAGATGTCTCTAAACTCGTACATGCTGGTGAGACTTACCTCATCTATAGGTCAAGTGCTTTGCCCAATGAGAAAGAACTTCACTAAAACATCTATGAGGCTGCCTATGCAGCACTGGTCCAGGATTTACATGGAGTACTTAAACTGCAGCATTTACCTGGAAGGATTGCTATAATATGCCATTAATGCTTTTGTGCAAATGAATTTGATGAAATTGACTTCAGCCACCTGACAGGGTCATCAGAGACATAGATAAACTCTAGTGAGAGAAAGGGATTCAGAAAGACAGGAATAGCAACATAATAGGGCCCTGGGACTTTAGGAATAGCAAATGGACATTGGGCACCAGGTGGAAAAATAAAATGGAAAAAGGCCAAGAGAATATGGGGAGGTGGAACAGACATTCTTAACCACCCAGCAATCTAGGAGGACATGAAATAATGTCAAACACATTTCTGAATATCCAATCTGAGTGACTTTGAAACACCCTCTTACAAATCTCTGACCCCGTGGCAACTATCAAAAGGAGATAATGGCTTACTTACCTAAAGGCAGAGGAGTGAATCAAAGATCCCTGGAGAACCCTTCCTCCAGGAAGGTTCTATAAATCAAAGTTAACTCTAGTCAATGAAGAAATCCTCTGGTTTAACCCTTCCCAGCCTTAGTATCATCTTTAAAGCCAGAGAGATTTTGTTTTAATTCTAAGCTTGGCCACTGTGTAACTCACTAGGCATGCTTGGATGAGTTTCTAAATCTCAGTAGGCCTCAAGTTTCTCATCTACATATGAATCCTAAAACCTGTCTTACTGGGTTGCTGGAAGGTTTTAGTAGAATAGCATATGTGAACTCTTAGTACAGTATTGAGCACAAATTAAATACTCAATAATAACAATTTGGTTATCATGTGTCCTCATATCATCATCACCACCATCATCCTTTACCGAGTAGTGATGCTATGTTTCCTGGTAGGTGCAGCAACAACATGGTAAATGGAATGGGCTCTGGAGTCACACCATGCTGGTTTCAAATATGGGCTCTAATGAGGGGAGCAGACAGCTGACTTAGGGCAAGTATTTATTCTGAGCTTTAGTTCTCTCATCTGTAAATGGGAATGATAAAAATGCCTACCTGAAAGGGAAGGGTTAAGTGATAAAATGCACTGAAGAAGGTGGCTAGCACACACTAAAAGCCTAGTAAATGGGAGGGGGAGACCAAAGACCCCTTTCTCCTCTACCTCTCTCTGTATCTCTCTCTCACTGCTGACAGAAGTGGTTGTGTAGAAAGAATGAGATCCAGTTCTATGAATGATCAAAGCAGGTGCAGAACCTTGCTTTTCAACCAGAGACAAAGAAGGACCAGTGAACCAGTTCAAGGAGCCAAATCTGGTTTTATCCAGCTTTCGTAGTAGTATTCTAGCCGTTGGGCTGCAGTACAGAAAATTAGTTCCCCTGAAGTCCCCTTCAGAGTGGAGCTGGGAAAGTTAAAGAGTGGCTAAAGAGCTCTGAACAATGGCTAATCCTCTAATTAGCACTTCAGAGGGAAGCGATAACTGGAATCCACTCTGAGGAACAGTGGAGTCTGATCTGTTTTCCTGGGATCCTACTGAAAGCCACTGAGCTCCTTCCTTCTGATTTTGTCTCCCGGTCCTGGAGCATTGTTCTGTCCTACTCTTTTGTTTGCTGTTCCTCTTTCCTTTGTCTATCTCTCTGTTTTGTTTTGTTTTCTTTTTCTGGCTCTCAGAATGTTTTCCTCCTAAACTCTCCTATCTTTGTCTCATAACCACTGTACTTTGGGGTGCTTGTAAAATTTGGAAGGAATTTCATTCCTTCCTTTTCGAGGCATTTACTGAATACTCTCTAGGTGCTAAGTTTATAGGAAAGACTAAGATAGGCTCCTTATTGTCAAGGAGATGGACTAACAATGGAAGATAGCTCCAAACAACCATAATTGGCTTCAGCAAATGCTTTTTCAGAAGCACGTAAGAGATGAGTATATACAGAATGTGCCAAATTCTGGCTGGGTGGAACAGAGAAAGCTATTCCAGAAGAGCAGATGCTGGGCCCGGGAAAGGAGGAACAAGTTTAGGTATTTATTTATTATTTTTTGAGACATAGTCTCAACTGCTTGCTGCCCAGGCTGGACTGCTATGGCATCAGCCTAGCTCACAGCATCCTCCAGCTTCTGTCATGCTCCTGCTTCAGCCTTCCAAGTGGCCGGAATTATAAGCTCCTTAAGTTCACCTAATTTTCATAGACAGGACATGCATCACATGTACTCAATGTACCTTAGGCCTAGTTCCTTATGTTGACCAGTTTGTTACAGTCCCTTGGGTGGTCAACTTACAGAGGTTCTTCTATAGAATCAATTGTGCAGTTTGTGCTCTTCATTCAAGTAGCTGTGATTTGAACATGTATATGTCAAACAAAACCAACATTCCCAAACTAACCTAATTGTTCATGACATAAATAACCTTCATTTTTTTCCTCTTTGAATGTCAGTGACCAGTAGGAAAAGGAGCTTCCTCTCCTTTGGGACTTCTTAATCCAAATGTGTAGCTAAGGTGGGGTTGGGAACTGTACCAACAAAGTCATTAGCTAATGCATAAATAAAGCTTTTTACCCCTAGTGTCTATAGAATGAGGGCCCTGTGCTTTACAATCCCTAAGGTTTATTCTTAGTGACTAAGCTAAGGTTTTCAGAATATCCCAGTGCTTTCTGTCCCTCATTTCTCTCCCAACCTCAGAGTTGGCGAGTAAGAGGGGGAAGGACTTGAAGCCAGAATTTCCCCTAGCCAACAACTGATCAATCCTCATTCTGGAACAGATGAGTGGTTGGAGCAATTTCTGAGTGACAGCTTACAGAGCCAGCGTGTTACATTTAAGCCATTTGCATTTTAAAGCTTAGTAAGTCTGTCAAAACAATGCCACCCCTTGCTGTGTCTCTGGAATAATAACTTGCTTGAGTAGGACAAATCTTGACTCAACTTCCATGTGACTATATGAGGATTAAAAGAAAGAGAGAGAGAGATCTATCTTTTCCCTTTTTTCTGGGAGTTGGTGGGGGAAATCATTAACAAATACAGGGAACTTTGGGTCCAGTTTTCTATCTGATTCAATGCCATGTACTGAAAAGGTTCAGTTTATCTTGGAATGTTAAGGATTTAGTGAAGCAAAACTCACTCCCAGAGTAGAGAATGTACAGAATATTAAAATACATGTATCAAGATAAGGATCCTAAATGCCTATTCACTGGTATTTTCCATGGGTTTGCCTAGTGCATGATGTGTAGAAGATGATCAACAGTATCTGTTGAAGTAATCAATGTTTTTAATAGTATCTCTACCACCCACTCCCATACCATGCAAAGTTTTTCCCAATAAGTCCATTCCTTGTAGTGTTGTCATCCATACCACCTCCTCACATCTCTTAGGAAGCTAGTTTGGATGATTCATCCCCATTTCACCTTTGAGTAAATTGCTATCTTGCAGCTGAATTCATTCATTCATCAATCCTATATTGAATGGAGGATCTATGTGGCCCAAGCTTCCATTGGTGACAGGAATGTAAAGATAAGAGACACGTGGGAAATACAATACCCTTAACAATATTTCAATCTAGTAGAAGAGACAAAAACATGAAGATCTAAAGTGTAGGATATTAGCCTGGGAAGAGATAAGTAAAGACCAAGACGGAAAGAGAAGGAAAATTGTCATGGGAGCCCCATCAAAGAATTCAGTGAAATGAGAAATGTTAAGTTTGTGAGTTTTGGGCTGTGGGAGTACGTACCAGAGGAAGAACTATAAAAGGAGTAACCACTGGAGTTAGGAACATGGGATAATGGTGAGACTTGTTGCCTAAAAATAAGCTAGCTAGGACCAGGACCTTCCCCTTCTCCCAAAGAGAGGGCTGCACCCAAACTTAACTTTAGGACTGATGGCTTCCTTCACCCAGTAGGGAGGACTATAATTTTTCATGCATCCCAAGATCAACTACCAGGTGGCTGGTGTCCCGAAACTATCTCTTTACATACCTTTAGGGGGCCCCTCAAGTCTGAACTAATGGCCCCAGTAGCCCATGTGTTCCATACTCTGACAAGACTGTTTTCTAAATTTTGCCATATAAATGGTAAAAGAACAGGGGCCAGCAAGGGTCAGATCCTTACTGTGGCCCCAGCAATGGCTTCTCTCTGTGAGGTATAGAAGCACCAGTTTCGAAAATTTTTTCTTTCCTCAACAGAGCCTTGGGGGTAAGACCATGTTGAGCAATTCAATCCAAACCCTGATGCATGATCATATGACACAGGCTTGTGAACCAGGCAGAGGTAAGCAGCAAGGGCATCCTAATGGTGAGCAGGGCATAAACTGGAGGAACGGAGAATACAGTAAAGAAGAGAGGACAGTATGTGTTGGGAGTCATAAGGTGTGGGCCAGCGGGGGTGACTGGAACCTCTTTGTGCTCTGCCTTTTTGATAGACATCTATTTTGCTCTGCCTGCCTTCTTCCCCTTCTTTTGGTAACACTACATCAGTATTTCTTTGGGGAACCATCCTTCCCCAGAGCATACTGTCAGTCAGGCCTGTCAGAGCTGATTCACACCATTAGCATCTCTCAGGAATTTCAAACCTGAGCTGAATGATCAGGCATTGAAAGGGCATTAGACTCACCAGATAAGAGTCCCTAGGAAGAGAACTGGTTCTTTCTCTGATTCCAGAATACCTCTGCCAGCCCAATTCAAGGTGTCAGCCTTTCCTTTGATTCAGTCAGCCCCACAAGTCCCCTATGGACCTGCAGAGTTCGACTCTGATAGCTTGCAAGCAATGAAGCCACATGCACAGTGCTGAACACTGAAGCTCACTCAGTTAGTGCCATTCCAGAACAAAAGTAACACCAGAACCCATGCCATGTTTTATGTGATGTTGCACAGTTTCCTCACACTATGCCCTATCACTATTAGAGATATTGAAAGTTGAGATGCAGAGAATTGGGAGCCACCTGGTCTACTACTGTGACCTCAGATTCCTTTTGGGGATGTTCAATTAGAGAGACAGAGAGATCTGTTGGTTTCAACGATAGCTCTTTATCTTTCCAACTCCAAGTTGCCTCTGAAGCCGGATAAATTAAAGTTCTGTGTGCATGCAAGAGTGTTTCTGTGCCAACTGTCCTTGGGTGGTATTGCAAGAAGCCATGCAATTTATTTGTCATTGTCATTTGTAAGTGTCGTTCTTGGTTAATAAAATTCAAACCCAGCACATTCTTCAGAGCTCATTGGCAGCTACTCCTCCCAGGAGCTCCACGTGGGATCATGCTGGCTCTAACACCTCTCTGTGCTCTCTGTATAGGGTCCTGGAGGTAAGGAGGTAAGCATGGCCCTTGGAGGAGGCTCTTCTGAGCAAACGCCTTTTATCCTCAGGCTCACTTGCCTACAGGCTCTCTGGCTAGAGAATGCACCGTACATGCCCATTCCCTTCCCAGATTTTATGCTACTGGGTAGAAAGGAGGAAGAAACCACATGGGTTTTCAGAAGCATGGGAGATGCCAACTCTAAAAACTCTTGGGGGAAAGGGCAAATTGAGAAGATGTTGGGTTTCTAATAATTTGTTTGCTAGGACTTTAATTCCTTGCTGTTGTGCATAATCAGCAATAGGGGATTTTGTTCCTTACCGAAATGGTTTTTCCCATCAAACATAGTTGTCTGTAGTACATTGTTGTATTATTAAAGATGCATTCTGTACAATGCACACTGGATAAGGAAATTAAATCTAGGCTAAGGAAGACAATTCAAATATTCTGCTATTAAATATATGGTCTGATTAATGAGAAATTTTTTTATCATCTTAGAATCCCAGAGCTAGAAGCAATTTTAAAGGTCATCTATTTTCAAACCTTTATCTAATCCCTGCAAATTAAAAAATATGTGTACATGGATTTGTGCATATTGAATGCTTACAGGCACCCTGCTAAATATTTTACATGGATTTTCTCATTGATAAACTCTAAATTCTCACAACAACCCTCTGCAATAGCCACTGTTATTCTCTCCATTGCACAGACCATGATCCTCGGGCCCAGAAGCTCCTGTCATTCACTAGAGGTCATGAGGCAAGCCCCTTCAGAGATGGGGACCTGCAGCTCTTAACCAAACCTGACCTGAAAGTGTGCTTTAAAATTTTCTAACATATTGTAAATAATCTAAAATTGCAAGTTTGAGATTAGAAATATCCATATTTTCTAGCCGACTGAAGTAGTTTATCTATAAGCTTAGCACTTTGGAAAGCTGAGATGGGCAAATTGCTTGAATTCCGGAATTCAAGACCAGCCTGAGAAAGAGCAAGACCTCATCTCTACTAAAAATAGAAATTCTAGCCAGCTATTGTGTAGGCACCTGTAGCCTTAGCTCTCAACAGACTGAGCCAAAAGGATCATTTGAGCCCAGGAGTTTGAGCTTGCTGTGAGCTATGACACCATTGCACTCTACCCAGGGCAACAGAGTGAGATTCTGTCTCAAAAAAAAAAAAAAAAAACAAGAAAATAAATATCCAGATTTTCAGCTTTCCCTAAAAAGCCAGAAGACCTAGCCACATTGGGCTGGCATTCCTACAGAGAAGTAGGCTGGAGCCAAGTAACAGTCACCTTTTTGGACACAAATCAGAGCACATCAGTAACCTGGTTAGGCTCTGTAATGGCTGCTAATCACACTTGGGGTAAAATCCCAAAATCTCAATGCAGCCCACAGGGCCCACATGTCTGGCCCCTGCTTACTGCTCCACTCTCATCTTGTCTGACTCCTTTTGCCCTGCCATGCTGGGTCTCTCCAGTCCTTGGACCTAAAGTGCTCTGTCCTGCTTCTATGGCCTTTACCCTTCCTGTTTCCTCTCGTCTTTGTGTGTCTGACCTGTGCTGAGCCATTAGCTTAAATATCACTTCCTTAGAGAGGCTTTCTTGTCCCCTGAAGCATATAGAATAATGCCTGCCCCTCCCCTGGCAAAGATGTCCACATCCTAATAATCCCCAGAGCCTATGAATAGGTTACCTTCAATGGAAAAAGGAACTTGGCAGATGTGATAAGGTATCTTGAGATGGACAGATTATCCAGCATCATCCTGGTGAGCCCAGTGTAACTCCAGAAGTTCCTACAAGAGGGAGGTGGAAGAGTAAGAGTCAGAGAAGGAGATCTGACAACAGACACATGGTTGGCATGATGCAAAGAGGCTGAGAATAAGGAATTCTTGTGGTCATTAGAAGCTAGTAAAGGAAACAGCTTCTCCCCTAGGGCCTCAGGAATGAGGAATGCAGCCCTGAGACACCTTTGCTTTAGGCCAGTGAGATTGCTTTTTGAAATTCTGACTTCCAGAACTGTAAAAAAATTAATTTGTGTTGCTTTAAGCTAGGAAGTTTGTGGTAATTTGGTACAGCAGCAATAAGAAACTACTATAACCACTTGTTCTAAAACACCCCTTTCCACCATTAGACTCAGACTTAATTCTTTATTAGCATCTTTCCATGCAGTTACCACTTGAAACTATTATATGGGATTGCCTGCTTGCTTAAGGTTTTTGGCTGCTAGACTAGAAGTCCCAAGAGGACAACACTGGATGCAGCTAGTTCATGGCTTTGTGCAAGTGTCTGGAAACTGTAGGAGCTCAGCAGATATTTATTATATGACTAAATTGGTAATTGAATAGTTGACCTCATTGCCCATACCAGGTGCCCTCATCTGAGCATATTGCAGGTTAAAAATGTCCCTAGTTAATGGTGGAATTTAGAATTGAACTCAGCCAGGTGCAGGTATTGCTCTGAAGCATAAGAAACAATCAGAGCTTTTAAGGAAATTGGGCAGGAAGCCCAATGACAAAGCAGGCAGTGCACTCAAAATAAATTCATTTCCTGTTTCCCACATCCTTGCTACTCTCAGCATCACCTGGGAGCTTGTTAGAAATGCAGACTGTCAGGCTTCACCCCAGACTACTGAATTAGAATCTCCATTTTAACAAGATGTTCAAGAAGTCCACATGCATGTTAAAGTTTCAGAAGTTCTGCACTACATGTTAATATTTTGTTGGGTTGGGTAGGGTGCCTGTGGCTCAGTGGGTAGGGTGCCAGCCCCATATACTGAGGGTGGTGGGTTCAAACCTGCCCCCAGCCAAACTGCAACAAAAAAATAGCCAGGAATTGTGGCAGGCACCTGTAGTCCCAGCTACTCGGGAAGCTGAGGCAAGAGAATCGCCTAAGCCCAGGAGCTGGAGGTTGCTGTGAGCTGTGACCCCACAGCACTCTACCGAGGGCAATAAAGTGAGACTCTGTCTCTAAAATAAATAAATAAATATGTGGTTGGATTGAGGCACACATTAGAAGATGGAACTACGAGTGTATTTGTCACAGGCAGGTCCAGCAAGCACTATCAATCCAATCATAGCCTGAGTGGGCCTTGGCTCAATAGCTCCAAGCTGCTAGGTGAATTCTTGGTGGAGCCAGGCAAATAGAAGATGAATTTTCAGGTGCCCACAAGTCCAGGAAGAACCAGGCTTGGCCAGTGGAAGAAGCCTCTTCCCACAAATAGTGGTGGTGGGTTCTGGCTTTGTTGAATCCTGCCCTGCATTATTCTTCCAGGGAGTGAAAGAAGTTAGAAATTGCTAAAAGCATCTAAGCAGCTGGGTCAGGAGTGAGCCTACTGAGCTACCGCTGCCCCTACACTCTCCTCCCACCACCCCCTGTGTTCACCACAATAGACATTTGCTAAAGGAATGTGATTATAAGTGCACGCTTATAATCATGCATCCATGTTCCTGGATGGCAGATATTCAATTGTTCTGTATCTCTGCGGTTTCAGAAAGCTCTTGTTAGTTCCTTCAGGTCCCCAACACCTAGCATAGCATCTGCAATATAATAGATATAGCATAAATATTTGTTGAATGAATCCCGAGATGATCTGTTAAGGAAATTTAGCCATATTGTTCTTATACCTACCATTCTCCACCTATGTAGGCAAGTCCATCAAGTATCAGAAAGCCCAACCAAAACAGACTTGAGCAGAAAGGAATTTAACAGCTCACATGAGTACAGTTTGATTTGGGGTGCAAATTATATCCTCAGGACCTAATTTCTCTCTTTTCTTTCTTGCAAATATGACTCTATTGTCAGACAGATTCCCCCTTAGGCCACAATATAGCTGCCACTGCTCCAGTTCTCACACCCTCTCAGCTTCAAATTTATGAAGTTTCATTGGTTCCAATTAGGTAACAGGCTCATCCCTAAACCAATCTCCTGAAAAATACAATTTGATAATGGGCTTACAGCCGGTCTTATGCTCCCCACTTATTACAGGGCAGGGAGTGATGGCTGTCTGTGCTTAAACCTCTGGACCAAATTTTGAGGGGTATATCTTTAAGTAATCATTACCAAAGGTTGTGTGACTATATGCTAAATGTCCAAGGAAGGACACAACTGTCCCTATCAGCTTTACACAGTACTTGTATAGAGGAATATCATTTGCAGTTGGAGAGACAGCACCATGGTAAAGCTTCATGAAAGAAGCAGCATTGGAACTGAAATCTGAAACACTGGGTATGATTTAGATGTTCAAGATGGAGAAAAAGGCATTCCTGGAAATAGCAGCAGCTTCAGCAAAAGCATGGTGAAATGAAGGTTGTATGTAGGAAAGAGTAAAATCAACAAGATATGGGAAGAAACAAGGTCAGAAAGAAAGGGAGGGCTAGATTACAAAGTATCTGAAACTACAGTCCAAATAATCTGCCTTCAAGGAGGCTGTCTGCAGGCTGTGTAAGTTAAAAATGCATGTCTCTGGGAGGCAAAGGCCAGTGGATTGCCTGGGATCAGGAATTAGAGACCAGTCTGAGCAAGAATAAGATGCTCTAAAAATAGCTGGGCCTTATGGCAGGCACCTGTAGTCCCAGCTGCTCAGGAGGCTGAAGCAAGAGGATTGCTTTAGCCCAGGAGTTTGAGGTTGCTGTGAGCTGTGATGCCATGGCACTCTACTGAGGGCAAAAAGTAAGACTCTGTCTGAAACCAAAAATACATGCCAGGATAAAGTAACTGTGGCATATTCATACAACAGAACATTATTCAATGAAAAAATTAGCTATCAAGCCACAAAAAGACAAAAAGGAATCTCAAATACATACTGCTAAGTGAGACAAGCCAATCTGAAAAGGCTACATTCATACTGTATGCTTTGAACTATATGATATCTGGAGAAGGCAAAATTATGGAAACAGTAAAAAGATAAGTGGTTGCCAAGAGTTCAAGGGCAGGAAGGAAGGGATAAATAAGAGGAGTACAGGGGATTTTAAGGGCAGTGAAACTACACTGTATAGGACACTACAATGATGGACACATGTCACATATTTGCTCAATAGAACTTACAACACCAAGAGTAAACCCTACTGCAAACCGTGGACTTTGGGTGATTAAGATATATCCCTGTAGATTCATCAGTTATGATAAGTATACCATAATGTTAATACCAGATGTTAATAAAAGTAGAAACTGGGGTGGGGCTAAGAGTAAATATGTGAAGTCTATAATGTATGCTCAATATTTCTATAAACTTAAAACTTCTCTAAAAAATTAAGTCTATGAATAATAATAAAAGAGTAAGAAAAAAATTGCAGACCACTTTGGTTTAACTCTGGGTTAGGCACTTACAAATTGGGAGCTCTTTAGCAGGTTACTTAACCTCTCGGCCTCAGTTTACTCACCTGTTATATGAGGCTATTAATACCCACCTTACAGGGCTGTTGTGAAAAACATGTTAATGCATGAAGTGCCTGGTATAGTTTCTGGCATCATGTAGCAGATGTGGGGAGGGGGGAGGTGTTGCTTATTTATTTTCCCTAAACACTCAAGAAGTCATTGCAATTTTACATGTTAGGAAGCTGTTGCTCAGAACTGACCTGCAGAATGGACTGAAATACAGAGAAGTTATTAGAGGCAAAAGATAAGTTAGGATATTATTCTAAAAGGAATGTGGACCTGGCAGTAGAGATGGAGGGGAAGTGATGATAAAGGAAGTGTCGATCAATGGGGAATTTGAAGAGGGGCCTAGGGAGGAGAACACGGTGCCGTGATTGAAGACAGGACATGTCAGGGGGTGGGGGAAGCAAGCACTGCAATCTTAAACTGATGAAAGAACTGGCTGGATTACTGAGATTATTTACCCCTTCCTTCCTCTCTGGCTGAAGATAGCCCTTGTGTCTGCCTGCCAGTAGAGAATTCTAATATCATTTCCCTATGCCAAAGCAGAAAGTGGATTTTTACACAGACATTCACCTGCCAACTGCACCATTGTCTTGACATTTTAGGTGGTACCTGCCCTTATGTATCAGATGTTTCCTGCAAATGAGAAAGTGACAAGCTTCCCTAATGGGTATTCCAGTGTTCAATGAAGTGAGAACCCTGCTAGAGGTGGAGAAATCTGGGTGCCTGCCGAAGACAAAGGAACTTCAGGAACAAATATACTTTAAGCAATTATCTTGAGGCCCTCCCACCTAGTGTCCCTGGGCTTAGCCAAGCAAGGTCTTCAGGAGGAAGGAGCAGTTAGGTGCCTCCTCCCCACCTACTGCTGAGTCACCATAGCAATTACAGAAGGCAAATAGAGCTGCCTCAAAATTGGCAAGATCAGGTCCCAGGGAGCAGAAATGTTGGCCTTTCAATTCAAAAATAGGTAAAAAACAAATTGGCATTAGACTCCCATGGAAGAAAGAACAATAAAGATCGTGTGGCCCATTTCATCATCCTGTGATTTTGTGACTTTGTTGTCATGTGGTTCCTTAGCTATGCTTGAAGCCTATATCCTGGAACAGGGAGGTTACCACTAAGCCAGAGTTAGCTGGTTAGTTTAAGGCTTTAGAGCTAACCCACAAATTTTACAACAGGAGACTACAAAGCCCAGATTAAAAAAAGTGGCTTGCTCTAACTCACCAAGTGATCTGGGATCTGGCTTTCCCATGTATTCTAGAACCCATTCCTAAGCACATTTAGTAGGCATAACATGATGATTGAAAGGGTGGGTTCTGGTGGTGTCCAGCAGACATAAGGCTGAAACCAAGAGCCTGCCCTGGGACAAATCATTTTTCTTTTTAAGTTTCCAGTTTACTTGGCTATGATATAGGGATAATAATAGTACCTAACTTAAGGGTTGTCATAAGGATCAAATGAGAAAATGGATACTAAATACTAGGCACAGTGCCAAGCACATAATAAGTGTACGATAATGGCAACTAAATATAATTAGTACTAAGTCTGCTTATATTTTCCTGACATCCCAGTGGAGCATAAAGGAATCATACTTACCATCTTGACTCTGAACTGCTCATTATTTGGTTCTGTGTGGATCCCAGGGTCTCAGAGAGGGGACAAGATAAATGTGGCCTTCCAAGAAGACATGCTGACGGGAAACAATTCAGTGGCCAGGGGTCTCGCTTTCCTTCCACCCTGTAGCCTTAAACCCCAGCTGTATATCTCCCATATCCCTGGCTATGCATAGTACAGCATTTGAGCTGAGCCAAGATGTCTCCCCTGTGATTTCCATAAGAATACCACTTGTCAGCACCTTGGACAGCGTACAAATGAGTCTGCATTTCCAGGTAAGAGAGGTGTCAGTTCCCTGACATGATGCCAAGTTAGTGGCAGCTAAGATACTTAATAAGAAGAGGTGCAGAAATCTTCTTTCCCTGTGATGAAATTTCTACAGAAATTCTACAAAGGAATAAAGCAAACAAACAGAATAAAACTACCCATATGTATGGCTTTCATTCTCTACTTCCCACAGAAAACCCACTGATTATTAAAGATTTGGGATGGAAAGAACAAATAAGGATGGTACTCATTCCAAAGAGAGTGATTAGAACCAAGTGGCACATTTCGCAGGACGGGCTGACTTGCCAGTTCCCTCTCTGCGGCATTGTTACCATCACAGCTATTGTTGGAGATGTAATTCATTATGGACCTATTATTCCCAAGAGCAAGAATCAAAGGTTTATTATGTGGATGTGGTGCATAAAACACAGTAGGCTGCCTGTTGGGCACATCTGGGTGACAATCAGAAACCAGAGCTCAGGGACAAATATACATTTCTCTGAGCTCCTTCAACCACCTGGAAGAAATGATGGTATTTGCATCTAGGAAAAGAAGTCCGCCCGCCTATCTGTTGGCCTTTGGAGCAATTTTCAGTCATCTGGCCAACAAAGGATTAGCTGCTGCCTGGAAGTAGGGGAGCATAGCCACACTTACTCCCTGAGCTCAGAGGAAGAAAGAGGATTACCACTAAGTGCCAGCACTGCATTAGACATCTTATATATGTGTAAAAGCAGGAGACAAAATTGAGGCTCAGAGAGTTTGTTTAGGGGTTTTTCAGTGACAAAGCCAATTCTGACTGGCTTAACTAGAAAAAGGAATATAAAGTAACTAAAATGTAACTAAATGCTCAAGTAACTAAAATGTCAAGAGGTAAGTTGGTTTGGGTTTGGCTGGCTAGAGGAACTGAAGGATGTCATGACCATCCATCTCTTGCCTTGGCTTTCCTCTGTGTTGCCCTCTCTCCCTCATTTCACCCACACACACCAAGACAGGCTAGTTTTCTTGGTTGGAAGGTGGGGACAGCAGACTCCTGACTTCATCCTTCTTGCCAAGCAACCCCCATGTAAGAAAAGGTTCTTTTTCCTCGATATTTTTAGCAAAAGTTCCAGGACTGACATCCATTGCCTTGTGGGTAGGGAAGTAGAACAAGCACTGATTGGCCAGGCCTGATTACAGCACCCACAGCTGGAGCTGGAGGAAGCTCACCACTCCAGTATCACACCGGTCAACACAGCACTGCTGATTCCTTAATGAAATTTGACTTGCAGTTATAAAAGAGGGAGGAAAGGGGATAAGCAGACAACACAAACCAATGGTCAAGTTCCTCCCACTGTCATATGTGCATGTCACCTAGCACAGTGTCTAGTGCACACTCTGTGCATTAACATGCCTCTGCTTTCGGACGAAGCTGCACTACTAGCAGAGATAATGTATCATGTTCCCACTGGGTTCCAAAGAAGAAAGCCAGAAAATTATGCTAGACTCCAACTTGACGCCTTCTCAAAATCAACCATTTTTCTACCTTGGGCTGATCAATGACCAAGACAAAAGTGATCAGGGTTGTTCTGATGAGAGGACACATTCCTTATCATCCTGCCTAAGAAAGCCACATATAAAAAGATGGGTATCTACTGTATTAAAAGTTTTATGCAGTACATCAAGAACAGAAAATAGGCTCGGCACCTGTGGCTCAGTGGGCTAAGGCGCCAGCCACGTACACCTGGCGGGTTCGACTCCAGCCCGGGCCCGCCAAACAACAATGACGGCTGCAACCAAAAAATAGCTGGGCGTTGTGGCGGGTGCCTGTAGTCCCAGCTACTTGGGAGGCGGAGGCAGGAGACTCGCTTGAGCCCAGGAATTGGAGGTTGCAGTGAGCTGTGATGCCATAGCACTCTATCCAGGGTGACAGCTTGAGGCTCTGTCTCAAAAAAAAAAAAAAAAAGAACAGAAAATAAGACATAATTAAAGACTAAAGCCAATACTCTTGCCATCAGGGAATAAGGTATAATCAAACTTTTTCTTTTTTTTACAAAAATGGCAATTGCTACATGTGTGCCAAATGATTTCTACTTACAGTTTCTTCATTTCATCTTCACAACAGTCCTGTAAAGTGTATAATATTAAAGCAACCATTTGATATAGACTTGACCATGTTAAGTAGCTTGCCTAGTATCCACAGTTAGCAAATGGCAAACCTAGGACTTGAACTCAGATATCTCTGATGTGAAATCAGTATTCTCAAACATATGCAAAGATGTGTATGACCCTCCATTTTGCTAGAAGAAGAGGTAGTTTCTCAGAGAAGCAATTTCATCAGAAATTTTTGGTTGTAAATGACAGATTCCATTCATATTGGTTTAAGTAGAAAAACAAGAGTTTCTTTTTTGTCTGAAAAACTCAGGAGAGATGGAACTATAGGCCCAAGCTGATCTTGAGACACGTGTGATGTTTTCAGTACATATTCTATTTCTCAGTTCTCTTCTGTATAAGCTCCCTTCTCGGTCAGGGTCTCCCCTGTGGTGGTAAGATTGCTGCCAGCTGCTTGAGACTGACATTCCTCTAGCTGAGCCATCTTAGTAGAAAGAGGGCATCATTTTTCTGAGAACTCAAGACCTGGGTCTTATTAGACCATCTTGAGTCATGTTTCCATGTTGGTGGCCAGAGATATGCTAAGTGGCTATCCCCAGCCTCAGAGGCAAGAGGCCAGATCAGCTTCACCAGAAGCATATAGCATAGACGGAGAATGAGGGAAGGTATTTGTCAGTATATAGTAGAACCTCTGTAAGTTGACCACCCAAAGGACTGTAACAAACTGGTCAACATACGGAGGTGGCCAACATAAAGAACTAGGCGCACTGCACTGATAACATACCATGTCCAGTCTGAAAATTAGGTCAACTTAAGGAGGTGGTCAACTTTGAAGGTTCGACTGTACATTGCTATTACCAATAGAAAAACAAGATATTTAAGACTGGTAAGAACAGCTGATGGCTGCATCTATTTTATGTAACATTATTTTTTTATTATTATTTTTTATTGTTGAGGATTCATTGAGGGTGTAAGAAACCAGGTTACACTGATTGCATTTGTTAGGTAAAGTCCCTCTTATAATTGCGTCTTGCCCCACAAAATGAGTGTCACACATCGAGACCCCCAACCTTCCTCTCTCCTTCCCTCTCTCTGCTCTTCTTTCTCCCATCCCCCTCCCTCTTTTCCTCTGTCTCTGCTCTCCCCTTCCCCCACCCCCCATCTTGTACTAGGTCATTAATTGTCCTCATATCAAAATTGTATATAGGATTCATGCTTCTCCATTCTTGTGATACTTTACTAAAAATAATGCGTTCCACTTCCATCCAGGTTAATACAAAGGATGTAAAGTCTTCATGGCTGAATAGTATTCCATGGTATATATATACCATAGCTTGTTAATTCATTGGGATTGGTTGGTGGGCATTTAGGCTACTTCCACATTTTGGCGATTGTAAATTGAGATGCAATAAACAGCCTAGGGCAAGTGTCTTTATGGTAGGATATTTTTCCTTCTGGGTAGATGCCCAGGAATGGGATTGCAGGATCAAATGGGAGGTCTAGCTTGAGTTCTTTGAGGGTTCTCCATACTTCCTTCCAAAAAGGTTGTATTAGTTTGCAGTCCCACCAGCAGTGTAAAAGTGTTCCTTTCTCTCCACATCCATGTCAGCATCTGTGGTTTTGAGACTTTGTGATGTTGGCCATTCTCACTGGGGTTAGATGATATCTCGGGGTGGTTTTGATTTGCATTTCTCTAATAATTAGGGATGATGAACATTTTTTCATGTTTCCTAACCATTAGTCTCTCTTCTTTAGAGAAGGTTCTATTCATCTCTTGCCCATTGACATATGGGATTGTTGGCTTTTTTCATGTGGATTAATTTGAGTTCTCTTTAGATCCTAGTTATAAAGCTTTTGTTTGATTCAAAATATGCAAATATCCTTTCCCATTGTGTAGGTTGTCTATTTGCTTTGGTTGTTCTCTCCTTGGCTGTACAAAAGCTTTTCAATTTAATTAAGTCCCATTTGTTCATTTTTGTTGTTGTTGCAATTGCCATAGAAGTTTTCTTCATAATGTCTTTCCCCAGGCTGATGTCTTCAAGTGTTTTTCCGATACTTTCTTTGAGGATTTTTGTCATTTCATGCCTTAAATTTAGGTATTTTATCCATCTGAATCGATTTTTGTGAGTGGAGAAAGGTGTGGATCCAGTTTCAGCCTTTTACATGTGGATATCCAGTTCTCCTAGCACCATTTATTGAATATGGATTCTTTCCCCCAGTGTATGTTCTTATTTGGTTTACCAAAGATTAGGTGGCTATAAGAAGTACCATGCTGACAATGATGGCCTAAAGTCTGATATGCTGATGCCCCTGACTTTGCTTTTATTACTAAGAACTAACTGCCTTAGTTATGCAGGGTTTTTTCTGGTTCCATACAAAACTAAGAATCATTTTTTCCAAGTCTTGAGAGTACGATGTTGGTATTTTAATAGGGATGGCACTGAATCTGTAGATTGCTTTGGAAAGCATAGACATTTTAACAACGTTGATTCTTCCCAGCCATGAGCATGGTATATTCTTCCATTTGTTAATATCCTCTGCTATTTCCTTTCTTAGAGTTTCATAATTTTCTTGATAGAGGTCCTTCACCTCTTTTTTTAGGTATGTTCCTAGGTATTTCATTTTCTTTGAAGCTACGGTGAAGGGAGTTGTGTC